>VDFB02203079.1:0-22635 GCA_007258455.2 Sequoia sempervirens | reverse complement strand
ATAGAGGGTTAAACATAGAGGGTAGAGGGTTTAAGGGTTTAGAGTTTAAGGGTTAAGGGTTTAGGGTTTAGTGTAGAGGGGAGAGAGATAGAGGGAGTGAAAGAGAGAGAGCTACCTGAGAGAGGGAGAGGGGGTAGGAGGGAGAGACTTGAGAGAGAGAGAGGGTAGAGGGCTTAAGGGTTAAGGGTTAATGGTTTAGGGTTTAGGGTTATGGGTAGTGATGGAACTAATGGAGCTTCAAAGTTTTATCCCGCCTTATGTCTCTGGTTATCCATGGTGTTTGGGAAAAGCCTAAAGTTCGGGTTTTACCTTTGTCTTCTTGTAAAACCCTAGTATTATCTTACGCCTTAGGAAGGATCTATTCAGTCGTTACTTTTTGGAAGGTTTTAAAACATCTTAAGTCCCATCGCTTCATCTAGGTCTGGCCCCCTTTTGTTTTATCATTTTATTTCTTTCGCTTGACTTTATTTCTCCTAATTCTTGGATGGTCTTGTGCTCCCTCATTTGAGTGACAAAGCATCACTCTGGCTAGATTGATTATTTAAGTAGAAACCTATATGATGACTTCCTGGATCAATTGCCCTTGTCAACAAATGATAGGAAGAAGGGATTGGTTTTGATGCGAGGAAAAAACCTAGGGGAGGGATTAGTGTATAATTGTTCCAAGATAGCCTGATGGAGCTTCAATTTTTTCTCCTTGTGTTCCTTTCTTGTCCTGTCTTATGTTTCTGGTCTTTTATGGTGTTGGGAAAATCCTAAGGTTGGGGTTTTGTCTTTTTCTTCATGTTAAACCCTATTGTTTATCTTACGCCTTGGGTGGGATCTATTTTTCTTTTACTTTTGGAGGGGTTTTAAAAACAACTTATTCCCCATCATTTCATCTAGGCTTGGTCCTCTTGGTATTATTGTTTTAATTCCTTCGCGTGAATTTATTTTCCCTAAGTCTTGGATGGCCCCATGCTTCATCATTTTAAAACAACTTATGTCGTTGTTTATCATCTGTCTAGTGATGTCCCCTCGTTCTTTTAATAAATGTTTTATTTTGGAGGGGGACAAATTTGTGTGACCGTTGATCAATTATCATTTGATCTCAGCCGCTCCCCGCCATCCCGCGATGACCCCACCATACTGCTTTGGTTGATTGAGATATCGTGGGAAAGTTCCACGTGTCTCATCTAGTGAAGCTGAAGGAACAATGAAATACTTTGGTAAATTAATTTGGCTTTAATACATTATGTAACAGGTTACTAAAGTGTTTGTGAGATGCACGTGTTTCAAATTAGCGGTTATGTTATGATCTCAATGGGGAAGATGCTTGACGGTTAATGGAAAAGCTGGTGACTGTATTGAAAGAACAAGATTACCGATGATCAAGATCTACGGTTTCCCACTATTGCGTGATCGGAAGTTGCAAGGTCTTTATTGATCACGATATCACGGGTGAATGCCACGTGGATTTCCTTGGTAGCGTATGGTATGGTGGGACCTTATGGCCATGTGGATGATTGTGTCAGTTGTTTTGAAGGCAACCGTTCGATGATCTGATCAAAGTGAAGGATTGACATCTAATATTTAAATCTACATAAAATACGATTGGAACTGTTCGTGTAGCACACGAGCAAGCTTTAATGGTAGATGAGACACTTGTTGGCATGATTTGATCGAAATAAAAATATTTCTCCTGATTTTATTGTATCATAAAGCATTCAAGTATCTTTGTGAAGCAGTCTCGAAGCCGAAGACGAAGTTAAGAATTGCTACAGCAAGAAGTTGGAGTTTCTATAAACACAAAGCTGTGAGTTAATTTCTGCATCTCTTGGTTATTTTGAACCTGAATTTGGGAAAATTTGTTGTGTGCTTGTCATAGGGCTTGTTGATAAATGATTTAGGGCTATAGGTTAACTGAATTGTGAGAAATTGTAGGGTTTTATTCTGTAATTTCATATTTCTGGTTAGTCCTAGTTGTTTAAATTTTTAAATTGTAAAGAGGCCCTAGTTTATCTAAGATGGCACCGCCAAAGCAACATTCTGGCCAAATTGATTATTTAAATAGGAACCTATATGATAAATTCTTGGATCAATTGCCCTTGTCAACAAATGATAGGAAGAAGGGATTGGTTTTGATGTGAGGAAAAATCCTAGGGGAAGGGTTAGTATGTAATTGTTCCAATATAGCCAATTTTAGGGTTCCTCTCACAGGTTTGGAGATGTTTAGATTGTGGTATGGACAAAGGAATTTTCCTCACCCATTTTTGAATGGCTAGATGTATGATTTGGGGAAGCTAGTGGTGCCAAATGTGTTCCTTGATGTAGACTTGCTTAGGGTAGTTGCTGCACAATATGACCCTATCACACGGGTAATCAGAGATAATGATGGAAGGGTTATGTTATGCATTAGCAGAGAAGAATTCCAACAGGTTTTTGATTTGAGTGAGCCTAGTGTGTACTTGGTTCCGATCAATCTTGAGGAGATGAAGCAGGGATATGGGAAGTTGAAGTCACTTTTCAGAGCCAAGTTTCTCCCACTTCATTTGGCTAGGGCAGGAGGTTCAAGATTTCATATTAGCCCTAGTGACCAAGAACCTTTCAGATAAAAATATTTTGGAAATCATTTCTTGGCCACTTTTTATTCATTATGCTAGATTCTAGGTTTCAATCCTAGTACTGTGATGGCCATTGCTTGCATGTTCATGGGGGTGCAAATACAACACCCGAACTTCTCTATAACTTATGATTTTGCTTCTTTCTTGGCTAAAAGGATACATGAAGGGCTATTGAAGTTGCAGAAAAATGATGCATGCACTCAATTCTTTTGGTATTCTTTGTTAATGTATATGTTCTTGTTCAAAAATGCTGAATTTTTCTCTGAGAAGATGGAATTAAGGCAACTAGTTGATGGAGAAAGATTGCTAGTACAAATATGGGCTGCAAATTTATCTTGTAATAAGGAAAGCACCAGTTATGTGCAATTTGATAATTGTTTTTCTTCTAGATTGAGGGCCAGACTGATGGTGAATGTACCCAGGATTCCTGAGGAATTGCATGATTTCCTCAGACCAAAGGGGAGGAGGCCAGAATTGAAAGTCTTCCATAACTGGGGTGACATTATTCCATACCCAGTCAACACTGTTTTGAGGGTATATGGTTTTCAAGGGACCCCTTATATATTGCCATACAATGTGCCACCAAGAGTGGGGTTTGCAGAGGTTATGTGGAAGATTGGTTGTATCCATGAGGACAACATTACTGGGAAGGGTAAAGGAACTTTTTTCCTAGATTATATAGTGGTATCAGATTTTGTATTTTCAAAAGGAGGTTGGGTGCATTTTGGAAAATTCTTTGAAGATTACCATTTGAGGTGTGGTCCAAAGTGGCAGCATGATCCTGAGGGTTTTTTTTCCCTTTTTAGACAAAGAATAAAAGGTGGTAAGTTTGTGCATGAGTTCAACTTTCTTGAGGATTTGATTAGAAATTAATTTGACCTAAATAGGCAGGAGTTGAACAAGGAGAAATGGATAGCTTATGATAAGATATTGGATATTGTGCACAAAATGGATCCAAAGTATGATCCATTGTTGGAGTTTAGTCCACACCATAAGAAAATTGACTTTCTGATGGAGAACTTCAAAGAGATTATGGGCACCTTGAGGACCAAGAAGATAAACTTAGAATTGAGTCTGGGTGTACAGGAACAAGGTGCCAGGCCAATTGAGACAAGGCCAACATACCAATCTATAGAAAGGTGGCCCATTTACAGGAGGAAAAAGGATGAGAACAGTGATGAGGAGGAAGTGGATAGAAAAGGAAAACAAATAATGAAATTTCCTACACAGCTAGGTCCAAAATTCAAAATGCCTGGGGCAATTAAAATCATTGATTTGGAATCATCACCTAAGGATAGTCCCTCATCACCACCATCCGAGCCAAGCCCTAAGAGGGAAAGAACTGATCAACCACAAGAGGATTTGATGGATGAAATTTTTGTTACTGATCAGAGTATGCAGATTGGTATGCTTTCCCCTCCTAGGCCATCTGAGTTGGTTTTATCTGACTTGGATATGAAAGGTAAATATGTGCAAGATGTAGGGATGGAAGCATGTAAGGAGTTTCTAGATGATGATGCATTTGTAAAAACTCTTGTCCTCTTGCAATTGTTATGGAGGATGAAATTTGAAGAATACCAGGATAAGTGTAAGAAGAGAAGAGAATTGAGGCCTGATAGGTCAAACCAGGAGAATGATGATGAAGTGAAAGATGAATTAATGGATGAATTCAAGAACATCACTCCTGAGGAAGGAAGAAAAATGGTAAGTTAGGTTGGTGTCTTGATTTTACCTGAATGGGACATTACAGATGTTGTAGCTTTTAATGCTATTCTGGTGCAGGAGCACCTAGGCCAAACCTAAATTTAGTTTGCACAATTTTGGCTTGTACCTGATCTTGGCCAAATCAGGCTTTCTTTGTGTTTGTTTTGGACCTTAGAAGGTCTTATATTGGTGTGTTAAGTTAGTCTCTAGGACTAAAGTTCATTAGATTGTCAAGGTTGTTAAATTTTGGCTTTACTAAACTTTGGACAACATATATTATGTTGCAAAGCATTTAGTGTTTTGAAACCACATCATCATTGTTTAAAAGATGCCATGGGCAGTCAAGAAGCAGTTGGCACAAGTTTAAGGAGATCAAGGTCCTCAAATTAAGGTTAAAGGCAGAGTGGCATGATTGCATGAGGAACTTGTTAGTTTGCATGCACTTTACTTGTCTTTGAGAATCCCTTGAAATCAAGGAAATCCTCGAGTCACTGCCCTTGAATGATGGTAATGGCATCCCAAATAGGGGGAATGGCTTGTAGGAGAGTTAGTTAGCATGCTTTGTAATGACAAATTTTGGGGAATAGAAGACAGTTTGTAGTTTTTTGCATTTTTCTGTGTTTTACAGAAAACCCCGTGTGTTTTCAGTATTGTGATAATTATGTGTTATATGCATTGATTTGGAAATTGAATCAGAGTTCCTTTAATAGTTTATAGAATCTTCTCCTTGTAAATAGTCCATTGAGTAAGGTCACATGCATTAGAGTTAAGCTTTAAATAGCAAGGAATAAATCATGACTGTATTTCCTGTGTCTGCCTGTGAGTTTTAGAGACAGTGAAATCAAATACTTTGTAAATACTGTTCATTCATTGCATCGGAGTTCTTAACATAGTTTGAGTCATTTTCATTTGGTGTTCAGGTTACTTAGGGTAGTATTGTAGTTTTAAATTCATAGGATAGGGTTTAGGAAGCTTTGAAATTACAGTTTTGGACAGTCATATTTGGAATGACTCCCCCATAGCCACTGATCACGGGATTCCCCTGAGACTGGTGAAATATGGGAGTGGAGTCAGGCAGTTGTAAGTATTTGATAGTTGGAAACATGGAGCATGGAGCAGAGATTTTAATACCCAAACCCTAGGCGAGCTAGGACTTCCTGGTTAGGGATTTGGGAGTAAAGATTAAAGAACTTGGGCAGGGGAAGGAGTACCGTACGACCATAGTACAGATTAAGGTGAGTTTGTGTCATAGCTAAGAAATTTAGGAGGATTGGGATCTCAACCAATCCATGTGAGGTATATTTGAAGGAACGAGAGTTACAACCCTAGCAGATAGGGTAATTAGGCCTCCTCTCCAAGATCATAGGAAGGCACTGTACGGTACATAAGATAGCCAGAAATCTGTTGCAAGATTTAAAAGTCCCAAAAGGATATCATGAACTCAAGTTTACTTGATAGGTTGTTTGGCAGATTTAAGAAAGAAAAGCAAAAATAGGACTGGTAAGGGCTACAAGGATTAGTCCCTTCAAAAGACAAACTCTTAAAAGCGGTAGGAGTGAAGATTGCAGAACCTTCAAGTTGGCCTCAAATGGATATGAAATCCATAAAATCAGTATATACAACGCCCCTGCTAGCAGTTCAAGCAAAGTGGAGGAAAGTAGCATCTAGACTCTTCTAGGTGTAGTGTGAAAGATTGAAATTTCAAGTGGTAGTTGTGAAGGAGACAACAATTTTAAAGAGTGTTGAAGCCTCCAAGGTGAAGCACAAGGATAGTAACTCTTGTGATAGAGTTAAAGGAGAGGTTAGTTAATGATCTAAGTCTGTTTAGAACCTTGAAGCCATCAGGTTTATGAGTGAAGACAGAGAGAAAGGTCTTCTAGTTAGGTTCAAGCAAACCTTGGAGGTTATCATACACCATATTCTAAAGTCCAAGCATCCCTTGCAAGACTCTGAAGAAGAGGTCAAGGTAGCATTGCAAGATTCTACCTTCAGTGAAGAATATGAGACCTTGGCAATTTGGGCATTGGCCCCTCAAGGGAAAAAGCCAAATGTTACTGATATTAACCCAAATTTTAGAGGAGGGTTAATAATAAAGAGGGCTTCAGAGACCTCAACCATTGAGGCTACTAATTTAATTGTAAATGTGGCCAAATTGGCCCAAAAGACTGTTGAAAGAGAGGGGGCTGAAAAGAAAAACCTAATGGAGAAATATAATCTTTTAATTGAGGAGTATAGTAAGATACAACGGAGGAATATTGAACTGCGGACTAAGGTGGATAGGTTAAGGTACAAATAGATTGGGGAAACATCAAGTGCTCCAAGGATCAGTACATTGCCTTCTACATCAGGGTTAGTGCCTCTTGCTTCTCCTATTGTTTCCACACTAGGGTCTCCTAGTCAAAATCCTTCCCTCACCCCTTCTTTAGAACAAATTGATGAAGAGGTAGAATGCTTTGTTGATCCTACGAAGAAGCAACTAATGCACAAAATTGAAGAATTACAGGCATCATTGAAGGTAAGTGAGGAGGAATCCCTTTTAAAGAAAAAGGAGATTGTTACTACTGTCTTAAAGCATTTGAATGAGAAAGTTGATAATAGATTATCATCTATATATTCTTTATATTCTTTATTATTAGAGGCAATAAAGAATATTGATCGAGATTAGGAGGTAGTTATACCATTAATTGAAAATTGGATCCCTAGGGCCAGTGATTTAGATATAATGTATAAGGCCTCAAGGTTTGATATAAATAATGGGGCCTAATCATTAAGGCCTACTCAAGTGTTAGTTAAATCATTGCAAGGTTTCCAGACCTTACCAGATGAGTTGAGTAGGAAGATCAAAGAGTTGGTGAAGAATTTTGATGATTGGGGTAACACATTGTTACTTGACATAATTGATGAGCAGGGGAATATCAGGTCACTCCAACAGTGGCAGGATCAGGCAAATGAGGTCATCAATGATCAAATTAAATTAATTTGTGATGACTCAGATTATGATTTGTTGGTGAGATGTATGGACAAAATCATTGGCACCAACTCATTTTTGGAATCTTTTGAAAGAGAGGCAAATTAGGTAGCAGTTAAATACACACCTTATAATGTCAAGGTGAATGAGGTAATTAATTTTGACTGGCCAACTGATGAGGAATATCAGAAATGGGTAAATAAGTATTTAACTGAGGAGGAGTAAAAGAGTGGGCTGCTAATGGTTGGAAAATCAGCTGTTGCAGTTACAACGGATTCCAGTTTTGTTTTTGGTGGCAGTCTTGGTGCGAGATTCTTGAGGCTCTTTTGTTGCTGCATCAACCTTTCTTAGAAGGCATGATGAACAAGAATATTCTCCAGGGTGATGGCCATTGTAATGATTTTTGAAATATCACCAGGTGCTCCATTTGGCTAGTGACACATTTACTTTTTGGCCCGATGCTTGTTTTCTCCTTCATTTTCTATAAGGATTTCAAGGCCAGAAGTACAGGTTAGCAAGCTAGATAATTTTGGTTCGAGTCTAGGTGAAGTTGCAAAGCAAATTGTAAAGTTCGATGGTTTCAAGGGAAATTAAATTTAGGTTTTGAGTCATTCTGTAATAGGTTTTGAATTCATGGGGATTTAATTTTGTATAACAGTACTAGCATTTGAGTTGAAATGATAAATTCAAACTCATATCTCTCCATTGTACATGCATATCTGAATTTTGAATAAGATGACTAAGGGTTGTTTCATTCATCTCACTTTTGTGGTGTGTATGATCCTTATTTTAGCTTTAATTCAAGGGATTAATTAAAATGCTTGAATGGGATTATAGGCAGATATGTTTTGTATAAGGATTTGATAAGTAGTATTGGGTTAGAATGCATATTGATAAGATTGTAATGCAATGTTATTAGGGATCTTATATGTTATGTGTTAAATCTATCATAAAACTTTAGATACTTATAAATTTGACTCCTACAATGGATATATGGCACTGATCTAAGTTGTGTTTATTCGTATGATTCAATATCTGTTTGCCTTTACTTAGAGCTTTCTACAAATTGCAAATCAATGACTATCTTATATTGTGAAATGTGTTGTAGTTATCTCATGCTCCAAATAGTTGATAATACGGATGAACAACCAATTCTATTTGGTATTATCCTATTGTGTTGAGCTATTAAATGAGATCATCTATTGTATATTAATGTTGTTTATGATGATGGTGTAGAGGTTGTAAACACATTAAGGGATCACCCTCCTGGGTCTTGTAGAGCCTGAAGTGTAGGAGGATTTTAATGTCCTTGTTAGTTGGTCCAGGTCCTTCGAGATGACCTTGATTGGAATTGGAAATTCTATAGGTAGATTAGAATACCAACCTAGTTACAATAAAAACAACCAACACTACCCTTAACCCTTAACCCCCTATCTCTCTCCCACTCCCTCCCTCTCACTGAATCCCTCTATCTCTCTCCCCTCTACCCATAACCCTAAACTCTAAACTCTTAACCCTTAAACCCCAAACCCTTAAACCCTCTACAATCTACCCTCTCTCTCTCTCTCAAGACTCTCCCTCCTACCCCCTCTCCCTCTCTCAGGTCTCTCTCTCTCACTTTCTCTATCTCTCTCTACCTCTCTTAACTCTAAACCTTAAACCATTCCTTAAACTCTAAATTAAACCTCTACCTCTATCTCTCCTCCCACCTCTCTACAAGTCTCCTACACTCCCTCTCGGTCCCCTCTAACCATCTACCTTTCTCTACCTCTATCTCTCTCCCCCCTCCCTCCCTCTCTCTCTCCCTCCCCTATTCTCTCTACCCATAACTCCTAAACCCTAAACCCTTAGCCTTAAACCCCAAACCCTTAAACCATCCTACCCTTTGCCCTTTCTCTCTCTCTCAAGTCTCTCCCTCCTACCCCCTCCCCCTCTCTAAGGTCTCTCTCTATCTCTCCTCCTCCCTCTATGTGTCTCCCTTCAACCCTTAAACCCTAAACCCTAAAACCTTGACCCTTAAACCCTAAATAGTTAAACCCTCTACCCTCTACCCTTAACCCTTTCTCCCTCTATCGATCTCCCACTCCCTCCCTCTCTCTCTCTGAAGTCTCTTCATCCTAGCACCACTCCCTCTCTCAGGTCTCTCTCTCTCCCCTTCCTCCCCTCTTCCCCTCTCCCTCCCCTCCTAATCTCTCTCCCTCTCTCTCTCTCTCTCACTTCTATGTCTCTCCACTCTACCCTTAGCCCTCTACCCTTTACCCTTAAATCCTAAATTCTACCCTTTATCTCTCTCCCACTCCCTCCCTCTCTCACTCAAGACTCTCCCTCCTACCCCCTCTCCCTCTCTTAGGTCTTTCTCTATCACTCACTCCCTATATCTCCCTCCCCTCTACCTTTAATCCTAAACCCTAAACCCTTAACCCTTAAACTGTAAAACCTTAAACCCTCTACCCTCTATCTCTCTCCCACTCCCTCTCTCTCTCAAGATTTCCCTCCTACCCCCTCTCCCTCTCAGGTCTCTCTCTCTCACTCCTCCCTCTATCTCTCTCCCTCTACCTTTAACCCTAAACCCTAAACCATTAACCCTTAAACTCTAAACCCTTAAACCCTCTGTCTCTCTCCTCCCTCCCTCCCTCCCTCCCTCTCTCAAGTCTCACCCTCATACCCCCTTTCCCTCTCTCAAGTCTCTCTCTCTCCCTCTCACTCACTCTTATCTCCCTCCCCTCTACCCTCTATCTCTCTCCCACTCCCTCCCTCTCTCTCTCACTGAATCCCTTTATCTCTCTCCCATCTACCTGTTGGTTTTTTTACTGTAACCAGGTTGGTCTTATAATTTACCTATGGAATTTCCAATTCCAATCAATGGAAGCTTGAAGGACCTGGACCAACTGACGAGTATTTTAAAGACCTCCTACACTTTGGGCTCTGCAAGACCTGGGAGGGTGATCCCTTAATGCATTTACAACCTCTACACCATTATAATAAATGACATTAACAATAACAAATAATATCATTTAAATAGCTCAACATAATAGGATAATACCGAATAGAATTGGCTATTCATCAATAATATTAACTATTTGGAGCATGAGATAACTAGAACACATTTTCATAGTATAAGATAGTCATTGATTTTCAATTTGTAGCAAGATCTAGGTAAAGACAAACAAATACTAAACCATAAGAATTAGTACAACTCAGATTAGTGCCATATATCTATTGGGGGAGTCAAATTCATAAGCATTTAAGGGTTTATGAAAAATTTAACACATAACATATAAGATCCTTGAGAACATTGCTTTAAAATCTCCTCAACATGTATTATAATCCAATACTACTTATCAAATCCTCATATAGAACATATCGACCTACAATCCCCATTTAAGATGTTTTGAATGCTTTGTGATACCAAAGGTAGAAGAATAGTTGCTTTATTTCGATCAAACAATGGTAGTAGATGTCATGTCCACCATTAAAGCTTACTCATGCGTTGCACGGACGAATCTAATCACATTTGATGCAGATTCAAATATTAGCCATCGATCCTTCACCTTGGTCAGATCATCAGACAACTTCCTTCAAAGCAAACTGACATAGTCTCCATCGTGGAAATAAGGGGCCCACCATACTACTTGTTGCCAAGGAGATCCACGTGGCGCCCACCCGTGATATCACAATAAATAAAGACCTCGCAACTTTTGATCACGCGATGGCGAGAAACCGTGGATCTCAACCATCGGCAATCCTGTTTGTTCAACACAGTCACCAGCCTTGTTATTAACCATCAAGCACCTTTCTATCGAGATTATAACATCTCCGTTGATTTAAAACACGTGCATCTTATAACTGCTTTAGTAACCCGCGACATAATGTATTAAAGGTGCATCAAAGTATTTATCATTCCTTCAGCTTCATTGGATGAGACACGTGGTGCTCGCCCGTGATATCGCGATCAACAAAGACAATGTGGTGGGGTCATCATGGGATGTGTTGGAACTATTAAAATCAGATGATTTTGCATATTTTTCATATCCCTTGAGTCTCTATGTGATATTTACCTAAGCCACATTTCCACTATTTTCATGGTGCTTTATCCACATTCTGCCCCTTGTGCCCCATAGTTTTCATCCACGTTTGCATTTTTTACACTTTGGGGTGTATCGACATAGGTCCCCATTTGTCTCCCTGACCCACTGTGTTTTTTCCGCTAAATTCTTCTGTTTCAGGTGGTCGGCGGGACATTCTTATTATCACGATGACCGGCAGTAGATGGGGTGGCTCGGTGTGTGATATGGCTATCGTTGTAAGGTCTTGGCGAGTGACCTTTGGTCTCACCAACCTTACACATAGTTTCTTTTTTATTATACTTTCGGTAGAACCTTATATCTGTCTCGGTGATTTAGGACATTGGCAAAGGCATGTGTTTGCGGCAGGAGGTCATGGCGAAAGGCTTGGGTCTTGGTGAGCATGTTGGGTGTCCTTTCAGTGAGAGAATCTTGCGGTCTTGGCGAAGTTGAATGGAGTCAGGAGTGGCTCATTGTGACTTATGTGTTTTGGTATTTGGTCCCCCCGAGAGCAATGGGCTATGGCGATACTTCTTGTGTTCAACGTAACAATGGTCTGGTCATGGCAACATGGAGTTGGATGTAGTTTCTCAGTGAAACTTAAATTGATCTATGTGACCTCTTACCAACCCGGATGAGCTATGATGAATGCGATTAAAATAGGGATGCAAGTGGAATGATAAGCGAGTGAATTGCCTTCGGCAGGACGATATGGTTGTCTCGCTGACTGCTCACTGATGAATTTTTTTTTTTTGAATGTCGAGGCCGACATGAATACACTTGAAGACCGTTGCTTGCCAGCTCGATTGGAGCTCGAATCTTGTGGGGGCCGACATGATATTTTATTTTGATATTTTTCTCTCATGCTGGTGTATAAATAAGCGTGTTGTTGTTGCTAATTGGGACTAGACATTAGATTTTCGATACACTGCAAATAGATATAGTAAAATAAAACTATCAGATCAGAGGCTGTTATTGCATGATTTTCACAATGGAGGTATTTATGAGATTCAGTTGATGTTGCTACATTTCTCTGGTGTCAATTATCTATTGAAATAAATGAAAAAATGTTGCTAAGTTGTCTCCATAATTGATTTTTCTGGTTGTGTAAATTGACATAACAATTTTATGTTCAATTTATTAATACACATTTGTTGTAGTTGTGTGATTAATCAACTGGTTCTTTCAAGCAAAAGATTAAAATCCTTTTATTGATCACAGTAATAAGGGAAATTCATTTTGGATTATTGAAGTAGAACTTAGTAGTCACATTATTGCATGTTTATCAAGTTGTAAACAAAACATATGCCAGATAATTTGTGTCTTCTCCAGAAAGTGTTGCTTATCTTGATCTCATTTGACTCTGAATACCCAACAAGGCACTAGTCTCTGCAATTCATCATTATTAATTCATTCAGTTTCTTTTAATTGAGTATCTAGGACTTAGATCAGATTATTGTCACAATTCTCATGTTAGATGTCATTTGCTCACTCCCATGTGCCATTGTGAGCAAATGTTGTAAGAGGATTGATTGCAAGTTAATTCTGCATTATTCAGAGAGGTACACCTGCCTTGGTTTTTGCAGAACCTAAAGAGTAGAAGGTTTAATTGTTTCAAACCTTGTTCTATTACCCTAAAACGTTGTGAAAGCTTGGCAACCTTTTGTGGTTAAAACTTTCATTTTTGAGAGCTAACAAATTGGCGACTCTGCTGGGGAATACATTCAGAATCAAGGCCTTAATCATAGAGTCAGGAACTTTGTACAGACTCCGTTGGGAATAAGAAGCATTAAGTATTTTCTCATTTTTGACAAAAGTGAGTGGCGACTCTGACAGAAATTTTGTAGCTGTTCATCATGAATGGAAGAAGATCTCAGCACAGGGGAGGTCATACTGGAGCTCCTACTGGAAGCAGTAAGTGGACACATAAAGATGATAGAGTTGATAAAGGAAAGAGGATCAATGAGGACATGTGTATAACAGATAAAGGAAAAGCACCTAGAGTGCATTGTGAAACATATAATTGCCATGATACATGGAGAGATGATTCAAGTGCAGAGCCTTGTACCCCAGAAGATCAGAGAAATCCTTTCCCTTCCCTCGATCCTCAGAAACAGGCTGTGTTTGAAGCTAGAAAGAGGCAGGAATATGATCTAGAAATGCAGGGTGATCAGAATGAACCTATTGATCATGCATCCCCTCAAGAAGATTATGAATCTTTGAGTTTTGAAGAAATCAAGGCACTGTTTGAATCCCAAGAAAAGGAAAGAAAAGAACAGGAAAAGGCTTGAATGATACAAGCAATAAAAGAATCCAAATTGGAGAAAGCGCAAGTTACTGATCAGATAGATGATTGCCCCCCAAAGTATGTACCATCTCATAAGCAAGGTAGTCATGGTGCAGGGCCATCTAATCAATCTAATGCTCAGAACCATTGGACTAGGAATCACTACAGGCAGCCAAGTCAGCCGCCTCATATTCCCACACAGCATACAAATGTGCATCCGCCTCCTGGTCAGCATCATGCCCCTCAGCATAATGCACAATATAATAATCCTATCCATCAGTATTAGTATCCACCTATCCCTCCTCCCCACCAATATGCAACAATGATTAAACAGTTTGATTTGGCAGGTCTTAATCTATGCCCTTACCCTATGGATAGTAGCTGGAGAGGTATGATTCCCAAGTTTGCAGGGAGCAATGCAATCACTTCTGAAGAACATCTAAGGAATTTCAATATGTCCATTCAAGACATAGGTATGCCACATGAAGATTTGCACATGAGGTTGTTTATGGTGTCACTTATTGAAGACGCTAGGGAATGGTTTAACAACTTTCCAGCATATTCAATTAATTCTCTCCAAGTATTTCAAGACAAATTCTTAGAGTAGTATGGGAATAAAAATGCTCCAGATGCAGCTCTTCATGAACTGGTGAGGATTCAGAAAAATCAAAATGATTCAATTTATGATTTCAACTAAAAATTCAACAAGTTGCATACTAAAGTACCTCCTGGATCAAGGTTGTCAGACTCTGCTACATTGAGTATTTATTTAAGTGCATTTGATCCCAAAATAGGGTACGAACTGAGAAATAGATTTCCAAGAGACTTGGCTAAAGCACAGAAAGTTGCATTGACAATTGAAAATAACAGGAAGGCTGCTGGTGTAACTAATAAAAGAGACAACCTGAGGCCTCCTCAGCAAAATAATTATCAGTACAGACAAGAGAATACATACAGAAATGAAAACAAAAATGAAAGGCCGAGGCTGCATGATATGCCTTACAATACAGATTGGAAAGATGGGAAACCTGTAACAGTCAGGCCATGAAAAAAAGAGACTCCTGATCCATTGGGCAAGAAAGGGACTTGCATGGTGAGTAATAATTACTTTTGTGAAGTTTGTAATCAGCCACATTCTCCAGACTATTGTGTTGTAGCTCAAAGGATGCATGAAGAGGGAATGTTGATGGAAAATGATGGAGAAGACCACAAAGTGTATTTGACTTTAAATATTTTTCACCATGTAGAGGAAAGAAATTCATCTTCAGAGGATGAAGGCTATGAATATGATGTTTCAAATCAGAAATATAATGTTCATATGGCTGAACAGCAGGTATTTTATGATTTTGATGAAGATTACATAGAGCCACATTTTGTTGAGGCACCTGTTCAGTGTAGTGTTAGAAGACTAACTAAAGATGAAATTGAAAGGATCACTGTTGCTGCATTTGAGAAAGCCAAAAGTCAATACTGGTTGAGAAACAAAAAAGTAAATGAGCAAGATGGGGTTCCTGGGGGAATTTTCATAAAAGATCAAAAAGCAACACATGAAACTGTAAAGAAGTCAGAAAGCAAGCAGCGTGATAAAATTGAACAGAAACCATGCCAAAAAGAGGAAGTAAAGGAATTAAATAAAGAAATATAGGTCCCTGACCAGTCCAATAAAAAAGAGAAAGAGGAAAACAAAAGAGAAGTGCCAGAATTAAAGAAGACTGTCAAGGTAGAAGGCTCCTCTTTTGATTTCACTTAGGCATTGTCCCAGGTAAAAATGTCTGTTCCACTACTTGAGATGATGAAAATTAAAGAATATAGGGATACTATTGTTCAATTGATAACAAATGGAGAACATGCGAATGCTGAAAATAAAATAACTATTCAAGGAGTCAGTAGGCAGGAAAAATTAAATAAATCAAAAGTCTGTATGGGTGATGTTTTAGCAACTTCCCCACAAGTGGATCCATTCTTCACCACATCGCTTATAAATAATAAATTACTGAGGAACTGCATGATAGATTCTGGTGCTGCTATAAACATCATGCCAGTTGGAGTAATGAAGCAGCTAGGCATGTGGGTTGATACATGTGAGGGGAAGTGTTATGCAATGGATAATAGACCAGTACCTGTGGTGGGAATTATGAGAGGTGTTGAAGTCAAATTGGCTACTTATCTATAGGTGGCTTACAATATAGACATAACAGTCATTAATACTCCTCCTCAATTCAGGATGCTTTTGTCAAGACAGTGGACAACAGCTGTTGGTGGAAATGTTCAGTTTGATTTATCTTATGCTACTATTCCAGTGAATGGACAGGATGTTAAATTATATAGAGAACCAAGAATGCATCAGCTTGTTGACTGTGTGCCTCAAGATCAGATCAATTGTTTCTATGATGTTGATCTTGGAAATTTTAAGATTGAACCAGCTTAGCCAAAATTAATTAATAGTGATCCAATTGAAAAATATGCTGCACAAAATTGCAATGATGTCTGGAAGATGTATTTTGATGGAGCTTGCAGCCAAGAAGCTAATGGAGCTGAGATTGTATTTTTTTCACCTAAGGGTACTACTTTTAAATACTCTTTTCTATTGGCATTTGAATGTATGAACAATGTGGCCGAGTATGAAGCTTTGCTGATTGGTTTGAACATAGCTATGAAACACAAGATTAAGTTGCTGGCTGTTTTGGGTGATTCTGAGTTGGTTGTTTCACAAATCAAATCAAAATATGCAGCAAAGTACAAAAGATTAAAACAATATAGGAATGCTGCATGGGACACAATTGAACTGTTTGATGCCTTCTCAATTAACTGGATTGACAGGTCAAAGAATATAATGGCTGATTTTTTAGCAAATGTGGCGCTGAAAAGAGATGATATCACACCGGCTGGGGTATCATAGATTGAGTTCAAGACAAGGCCTACTATTCCTGATAATGTTTATAGTTGGCAGGTCTTCAATGATGATATTGATCTTTTGAAATTCCTCAATTGTATAGATCAATATGAAGCTCATGAAATTGATTTCAATGCTTTTGTTGAGGAAGTAGATGGGAAACAAACTGTGTTTGAAAAGGAGATCTTACAGCTTAAAACCAATAAATTTCCCAAGGGTCTAGTGGCATTGGAAAGGGTGTATGATGGAAATGATAGATCTCTAATGAAGCAAACACTAGTTAGGAAGGAAGATGTTGAAGAGATTAACTTGGGGACTGAAATAGCACCAAGAAAGGTATACATTGGAAAGAAGATCAGCCCTGCAATTAGAAGAATGCTGATAGAGTTGGTGAGAAAGTACAAACATGTTTTTGCTTGGTCATATGAAGATCTGAAAGCATACAGGGAAGATTTATTTCAGCATGAAATACCACTGAAGCCAGACGCCAAGCCTTTAAGACAAAAGCAGAGGCCCATAAATCCAACACTGGAGCCTAAGATGCAGGAAGAATTGACAAAGCTCAGAGATGGAGGAATTATTAAGCCAATCAGACATTCAACGTGGGTTTCAAATCTGGTTCCTGTGAGAAAGAAAAATAGTGACATCAGATGATGTGTGGACTTTAGAAATCTGAACATGGCTTCTCTCAAGGATAATTATCCTCTACCCAACATGGAAGCAATATTACATAAGGTGACAGGCTGTGAGCTGTTGTCCATGATGGATGGGTTTTCTGGATACAATCAGGTCAAAGTCAAGGAATCTGAGCAATACAAGACAACATTCACTACTCCTTGGGGGACATACATATACATAAGAATTCCATTTGGTCTCACTAATGCTGGAGCGACTTTCCAAAGAGCCATGGATGTTGCATTTGATGATTTGATTAATGTTATCATGGTGGTGTATCAAGATGACTTGATTGCTTACTCGAAAAAGGCTGAAGATCATGTTCAACATCTCGAAAAGGTATTTATCAAAGCTCTTGAATATGGTATTAGTTTAAATCCAAAGAAGTGTCATTTTGCAGTCACAGAAGGTAAGCTCTTGGGGCATATTGTTTCAAAGGAGGGAATTAGAATAGATCCTGATAGAGTTGAAGCTATTGATAAAATTCCTATTCCCAAAACTGTCAAGGCTATATAGTCATTCTTTGGACAAATTAATTTTGTTAGAAGATTTGTTTCTAATTTTGCTGAGATCATCAAGCCCATATCAAAAATGTTAAAGAAAGGACAAAAAATTGATTGGACGACTGAAGCTTTGGATGCTTTTATGTCTATCAAAAGGGCTATCAAAGAGGCTCCTATTCTTAAATCTCCATATTTTACAAAGCCTTTTCAGATTTTTTCATTTTTCTCAATGCATACTACTGCTGTTGTCATGTTACAAAAGAATAATGATGGTTATGAACAACCTGTATCTTTCTTTAGTAAATCATTACATAGGTCTGAATTAAAATATGACATAATGGAGAAACAAGCATTTGCATTGGTGAAGGCTGTAAAAGAATTCAGACCATATCTTGTTGGAGCAAAAATAGTTGCTTTTGTCCCTCATGCTACTGTCAAAGACATTTTAACACAATATGAAGTTACAAGGAAAAGATGCAGATGGATCAACAAGATTCAAGAATTTGACATGGAGATATAGATTACTAAGTTGGTAAGAGGCCAAGGCTTGGCTAAGCTGATGGAAGAAACTAATATTGAGGCAAATCAGATCTGCAATGTTGAAGAAGGGGTTGCAATTGCAAGCATTGAACATACTCCATGGTATACTCATGTTATACATTATCTTAAATTTATGAAATTTCCAGATGGATTAAGTGACAGCCAAAGAAGAACTTTGAAGTTGTAGGCATCAAAGTATGTTTTCATGGATGGAGATCTATTTTGGAAAAACAGGGATGGCATAGTGTTGTTATGTTTGGATGAGTCACAGGCTAAGCATGTTTTGAAGGAAATGCATGAGGGAGTTTGTGGAGGTCATTTTTCAGCAAAGAAAATTGCACACAAGATTCTCAGGGTAGGGTATTTTTGGCCAAAGGTTTTTAATGACTCCTTTACACATGTGAGAAAATGTGAGGCTTGCCAAAAGTTTTCTGGAAGATTGAAATATCAGGGTGCTTTGCCACTTCAACCTTTGCTGGCTGGTGCCCCTTTTCATCAATGGGGAATTGATTTCATTGGAGAGATACAAGAGAAGTCAAGTGGAGGACATAGATGGATATTAGTTGCCACTGATTATTTTACAAAGTGGGTGGAGGCAATCCCAACCAAGCAGGCTACAAGTAAAGTTGTAATAAATTTCTTGATGGACAACATTATCACCAGATTTGGTACACCATTGAGGATAACCACAGACATTGGGATGTGCTTCAGGTCAGATGAATTCAAAAGCTTTTTTTATAGGAATGGCATTACTATTTCTTATGCAGCTCCTTATCATCCACAAGCCAATGGTCAAGCAGATTCTAGCAATAAGAGTCTCTTGAAGATTATAAAGAGGATGCTAGGATAGAACAAAAAGGCTTGGGATTCAAAGTTAAAATTGGCTTTGTGGGCTGACAGAATCACTGTGAAAAAGGCAATTGAAAAATCTCCATTTGAGTTAGTATATGGAGCACAGGCTAGGATGCCCCTACAGAATTTGTTACCAGTCTACAAGTTTGTCTTGCAAGAAGATTTGGAAGTTCTTGAACCCATGGAAGACATAATGGAGCAACTTGCTGAACTTGATGAAGTAAGGAGGGAGGCCCAAAATAAAAACATGAAGTTACAGGCACAAATGAAATATCTATTTGACAAGAAGACAAAGAATAGAAAATTTGAAGAAAATGATTTGGTATTGATGTGGAGTGCAAGGTTTCAGGAGAAAGGAAAGCATGGTAAATTTGAAGCTCTTTGGCTGGGACCTTTTGTCGTTACTGGAAAGAAGGGTGAAGATTCATACTATCTGCAAAACATGGCTAGTGAAGATCAGGAATTGCCTGTTCATGGGCAATTCTTGAAGCTTTTCTTCTCTTGATCCAACACAGAGGATTTAGTGTTGCTAGTGCATGGACAACTCTTGTGTATCCTCTTTAAAATTATTTTCCATGCACAGTAGTTCTAGGTTTTCATCCACTTCCATTTCACTCTCATTTTCCATTTACTTCCATCTTGCATTGACTTTGCATTCACTCCCACCTCGCATTCATTTCCATTACCATTCTTTCCATTTCTACTCAATGGCTCATCATTTTGTGTTTGGTCTACTCACCTAAAGATTCTAGATCCTTGCAATGACCTTAATATCATTCATCCCCAGACGGAGCCACTGTTGGAACTATTAAAATTAGATGATTTTTGCATATTTTTCACATCCCCTGAGTCTCTATGTGATATTTACCTAAGCCACATTTCCACTATTTTCATGGTGCTTTATCCACATTCTGCCCCTTGTGCCCCATAGTTTTCATCCACATTTGCATTTTTTACACTTTGGGGTGTATTGGCATAGTTCCCCATTTGTCTCCCTGACCCACTATGTTTTTTTTGCTAAATTCTTTTATTTCAGGTGGTCGGTGGAACATTCTTATTGTCACGACGACCGGCAGTGGATGGGGTGGCTCGGTGGGTGATATGGCTATCGTTGTAAGGTCTTGGCGAGTGACCTTCGGTCTCACCGACCTTACACGTAGTTTCTCTTTGATTATAATTTCGGTAGAACCTTATATCTGTCTCGGTGACGTAGGACATTGGCAAAGGCATGTGTTTGCAGCAGGAGGTCATGGCGAAAGGCTTGGGTCTTGGCGAGCACATTGGGTGTCCTTTCAGTGAGAGAATCTTGCGGTCTTGGTGAAGTTGAATGGAGTTAGGAGTGGCTCGTTGTGACTTATGTGTTTCGATATTTGGTCCCCCCGAGAGCAATGGGCTATGGCGATACTTCTTGTGTTCGGCGTAACGATGGTCTGGTCACGATGACATGAAGTTGGATGTAGTTTCTCGGTGAAACTTAAATTGATCTATGTGACATCTTACTGACCCAGATGAGCTACGACGAATTTGATTAAAACAGGGATGCAAGCGGAATGATAAGTGAGTGAATTTCCTTCGGCAGGACGATATCGTTGTCTCACCGACTGCTCACTGATGAAAACAAAATTTTTGAATGCCAAGGCTGACATGAATACACTTGAAGACCGTTGCTTGCCAGCTCGATTGGAGCTCGAATCTTGTGGGGGCCGACATGATATTTTATTTTGATATTTTTCTCTCATGCTGGTGTATAAATAAGCGTGTTGTTGTTGCTAATTGGGACCAGACATTAGATTTGTGATACACTGCAAATAGATATAGTAAAATAAAACTATCAGATTAGAGGCTATTATTGCATGATTTTCACAATGGAGGTATTTATGAGATTCAGTTGATGTTGCTACATTTCTCTGGTGTCAATTATCTGTTGAAATAAATGAAAAAATGCTACTAAGTTGTCTCCATAATTGATTTTTCTGGTTGTGTAAATTGACATAACAAGTTTATGTTCAATTTATCAATACACATTTGCTGTAGTTGTGTGATTAATCAACTGGTTCTTTCAAGAAAAAGATTAAAATCCTTTTATTGATCACAGTAATAAGGGAAATTCATTTTGGATTATTGAAGTAGAACTTAGTAGTCACATTATTGCATGTTTATCAAGTTGTAAACAAAACATATGCCAAATAATTTGTGTCTTCTCCAGAAAGTGTTGCTTATCTTAATCTCATTTGACTCTGAATACCCAAAAAGGCACTAGTCTTTGCAGTTCATCATTATTAATTCATTCATTTTCTTTTAATTGAGTATCTAGGACTTAGATCAGATTATTGTCACAATTCTCATGTTAGATGTCATCTGTTCACTCCCATGTGCCATTGTGAGCAAATGTTGTAAGAGGATTGATTGCAAGTTAAGTCTGCATTATTCAGAGAGGTACACCCACCTTGGTTTTTGCAGCACCTAAAGAGTAGAAGGTTTAATTGTTTCAAACCTTGTTCTATTACCCAAAACGTTGTGAAAGCTTGGCAACCTTTTGTGGTTAAAACCTGTGTTTTTGAGAGCTAACAGGATGGTGGGGAACGACTGAAATCACATGACGATTGATCTACGACCATGCGAACTTGTCCCTCTGCGAAAATAAACATTAATTGGGGAGAGGGCCTAGTAGTCATGGGGTCCAATAGCCAGGCACCTCAATATAATGATAATACCCAGCCTACCACATATTTATATACTATATATTGTAAATAAACAATCCAAATGTAAATAAAGAAAAAACCAAATGTTGATAAAAAATGGACCCATACTTGAACACATGAGAACCTCTAAATGTTATATGAAAAAAACATAAATATATTCATGAAGAAGGGAAATAAGTATTTT
This sequence comes from Sequoia sempervirens, assembly GCA_007258455.2. Classification (NCBI taxonomy): domain Eukaryota; kingdom Viridiplantae; phylum Streptophyta; class Pinopsida; order Cupressales; family Cupressaceae; genus Sequoia; species Sequoia sempervirens. Next base: position 660 of record VDFB02203079.1, on the reverse strand, counting down.
TTTGTTTCAAATAAAATATCACAACTCTCCACTATAAGTATATCATTTAAAAAATAAAATGCTCATTTAATAAAATAAGAAACTCATTTAAACAAGTATTGTTAATATAGTGAAAAAATATTTATTCTGTGTACAACAATTGGGGTAGCAATGTACAAGCATTGGATAATTTTATATTAATAGTTTGTCCCATCACAAATATAAAAGGTGAGCACAATAAATAACATGTATTTTCCCATTAAATGTGAAGGATTTTCAAAAAGTTTTAATGTTCAACTATTGGTCCATTTTTGTTCAATATAAGTTGTATTTTAAATCATTATGTGTTGTTTTTATAACAACAAATAGATTTTTTGTGTTCAACTATTAGTCAATATGTGTTGAATATAAAAGGTAGAGATATCAAAGATTTATGGTTATCAATAAGTATTTGGTCCACTTAGGTTGTATATTAATTTTAATTTAAATAAAAATATCATATTCTACAAGCAAAAAATGATATCCTTTTGGTTCAACTAATGGGGGTTCCATGATTAAGTTTTGGTTGAACCCTTTAAAAGTCAAATTTAGACACTTCTCAAAAGATCTGCCGATGTGGCAAGTTGCATGGATGAGTTGGCCTCCAAACCTTAGTTAGATAAATAAGAGACTAGTCTTTAC
>VDFB02203078.1:0-16403 GCA_007258455.2 Sequoia sempervirens | reverse complement strand
AAGGAAAGATAGGTCCATTAGACTTACATGCTTAATAAAAGTTTAGAATAGTGTGAAGGAGATTTACAACACTTTACAACACCTTTACAAGACATGTATTTTATTCAGTTTACAAGGTCCCAAGACCTAATGTGAATGTGACATCCACATTACAACATGAAATCAAGGAAAAATTAAGTCAAAATCACAAGGAGGGCCCAAATGAGACAAAAAATGTAGAAGGGTTAGTTTTTCATTGTCCACAATGAATAATGTAAATGACTCACAAATTTTAAAATACCTCTTGTATGCTACAAATAGGATGGTTATAGAAGATGGAATCACTTAGGAAACAAGTCCTTAGGCTTGGTAGTATGACTTGTGCATCTTCCAACACCTAGAATCCTTCATGATTCTCCATAGGCATCTATCATCAACCCTCACTAATGCTTCATCTTAAACACAAAATGAGCTTGAAGATATTGAAAGGCTACTCCAAACTTCACTTTTTCTTGAATGCTTTGTCTCATGAAAGTTCTTTGTCTTTGCTTTCTTGTAATCTTGTTCTATTTTTCTGTCTTAGGTTAAATTATGTAAAGTAACCTTGTATTTATACTAAATTAGAGAATTAACCCCGAAATTCAAACAATTTAACCCAACCTAAGATATGGAAATGAAATTAATTAAAATCCTGCTAGAATGAAATTCAAAAAGAGGATCCTTGTTAAGGAAGGACCCATTCACCACCTTGGGTGAATGGTTCCTGACACACTTTCTAGGACCAAGCTCTAGGGTGTGAAAAGAGGATAAAAAACCCAAGTTAAATATGCAAAGAAAGTGGGGTCCTATTAAGGGAGGACCCATTCACCCTTAGTGGAGAATGGGTCGTGGCACACTTTATAGGACCTTAAACTTTCCACATTCAAGGTTACATTATTTAACTATTGTGTCTCAGGATTGATCTTCAAGAGGTACAATTTAGAGGGCTTGAATTTGAATTAAAAGGGGAAATTAATTCTAATTAACCACCATTAATTAATACCACCCTAGATAGGTGTGAAATTGTGCTTAAACACTTTACAACACCATAAATAAGGCCTAATTTAAGTACAAGAGGTGTCCATTAGGCTTAATTAAATGAATAGACCTTAGAAAAGTGTGAAAATGTCTTACAACACCTTACAATACTTTTGTAAAAGATAAAATTTAAATATATTTTAATTAAATAGGGACCCTAGAGAGCTGTGAATATGTGCAAAACCTTACAACACCACTCCAAAGAATAATTAAGTTAATTATGTGTCAATTATTTCAAATAAAGTGTGAAAAAGGATTACTTTTTTTGACACTACATTTAGCCCCCACTTTAGCCACTATATGATACTACATGAATATGCGAGCTAAAGGAAATAATTGCTATGAAAAAGGATACTCATATGGATTCATTAGGGAGAATGAAGCCCCCACTATAGCTACCTATAGAACCACAATGTTAGGATTGCATCCTACAACACATATTCATTAGTTGAAAAATCATCTTATTAAACTTCTGTAAAGAATTGAATTTGAGGGTAAATTTATGGCCCCTTGATTCTTCTTGCTTTCTGGAGGTGGAATCAAGGTGAGTACAAAACCACATAGAATTATGCAACTCATATTATAGGGTATTTCCAAGTACCATACCACATAATGATAGACTATTGATGAAAATGAGAGTGGAATTATGAATACAATGCAACCAACTTCATTAAAAATGGAGTCCTCTAGCCCCCAATATGTTGATTTTAATGAACTTTACCTTTTACATGAATAAGATTTATTTACTAGAGTTTTACTATATACTTTTGAAAATGACTCTTTTCACTATTCATTTGAAATTTACCTTGGTGTAGAGTGAGTGAAGATGCCAAGTCGCAAGGTTTACGATCCTTTGAGATTGGACTTGGTTCTTGATGATCCAGTGTAGGGCATCCTCCAACATACGGTGAGTGAATTCTGCTTTGTGTTTCCTTCATTTTCATACTGTTACTATAATTCTTCATGTAATTTTAGTGAATTTATGACCTTATAATATATTTGCGCAAAGCATCCCACTTCACTTTGGCGCAAAGTGTCCCTCATTGGCGCAAAGTGTCCCACTTTGGCGCAAAGTGTCCCACTTTGGCGCAAAGTGTCCCACTTTGGCGCAAAGTGTCCAAGAATAGCTATGGTGTCCCAGACCTCCATCCAAAAATGGTGTAGGTGTCCATTTTGTCCAAAAAGAATCTTAAAACAACTCTAGTGATGTTTGATTGATAATTTTAGAACTTATTTTATGTAACTTTTGTCTTTTAGGTGCCCCCTCGAGCTAGGAAACATCTCGGTGGGAAGTAGTTTCGCTTCCTTCGAGAGTCAGTAACTCAAATTTTGGAGGATGGGATTAAGTTATTATAGGTGGTTGGTTTGTTTTGGGTGTACCTCATGCCACCTATGAGGTACAATGATGCAATGCTACTGGCCTTAGCAAAGAGATGGGATGCGGGTACTTGTACCTTTCATCTTCCCATAGGGGAGGTAACCGTCATACTAGAGGACATTAACTACATCTTACCTATCCCCATTCATTGTGAGCACATGTAGCTAGCTACTGATAGATCATTCACATAGATGATAGATGATATTGTTTATTTTTAGAGAAGCCTATGTGACACTCGAGTATCATACCACATGTGGAGCTTAAATAGCTCCTAAACGTGTGGTCACCACTCTTGTGGTGGAAATTATTATCATTATTGTAGCACTTACATTGGTTCCAGATGGTTGAGGGGTACACTTAGATAGTGGCTTAGTGCACACTATCAGAGGGATGGAGGATTAGTAGACCATTTATGTATGGGGTCACAACATGCTTGCACATTTATACTATGATCTTAGTAGCTTTTCCTTTTGAGAGCTCTAGAGTGTCGTACATTGTAATCTACTACATATATGGTGTATTGAGAACATTACATGTACTAGGTCTACTAGATTTCCTCTTCCAGCGGTCGTAGGTGAGCTGAGGTTTTTAGCTACCCACTTAGATGGCCTTAGCAAGAGGAAGATTTATTATACTAGAGGATTAGTTTTGACTAGCTAGATGAGAATGATATCTGCTAGAGGCCTTATCAATTTATACTACAATGGTTGAATCACTAAAATGAGATGCATAGACTATAGATGCATCAATTTCTATTGGGTCGACATGACTATGTGGTCAGACCATTTTATTATGATTGGGTGATGAGATAGTTTAGGCATACCCAGATAGCTCCATGTTCAAGACCATCATTTTGATGATCAACATGTAGTGCCATTGGTCTTGGGGATGAGCACTGTCTCTCGAGGGATGATGTATACTTTAGTGATTTAGATGATGAGGACCTTGATCTACCCCCAACCTCTAAGGCCGATAACACAAGTACCACTCAGGCCTACAAGGAGTGGTGGACTATAGCTAGGCCAGCTCTTGTGTTCCCTTTACATCACATTATGGTATTTTCCAAACCTATTCCAGGTCATAGAGGAGACATAGATGATGATGCTACCACACCCGACATCTTTGTAGATGCAGATAAGGAGGAGGAGGAGGTAGATGAGGGTGATGATGATGCTCAGCCCATGAGCGAGGATATTGTTAAGATAGAGAAGGATCCAAAGACCTCTAATAGTGTGGAGATACCCCTTATCAAATCATCCAGACCACATGCCAGTGTCAGGTCAGAGTTCCATACACAATAGTGTGGGGAGGATAGTGGTAGCATAGGGAGGGACCACCATCATATGAGCATAACCCAATTGGAAAATTGGTGATCCAGGTGATATTTGGATGATTTATGTTATCTTTCTATGTATATATCTTTTGTGCACTTTCTTTATATATGATTACGATGGTTACTAATGTTCCTTATGATTTCTATTTTGTAGGATCTACATGAGAGTGGTGTGATCTTTATCAGTGAGTGGCCACAACACTAGTGCCTCCAATACATCTTGAAGATGATTTCCTTGAGATGCACATACCCCCACCCTTGGTGGATTCACATTAAGATCATTTTGATTCTATGGTGAGATTGGGTATGGCCTATGAGAGGGCCACTAGTCATGCTGATGAGCCCCATGCACATCATAAAGTGGTTTTGGCTTCTCTAGGTATTGCTGATAGCACGATGGAGAGTGACCTACAAGAAAAGATCTTGAGGCTACATGAGGAGGTTGTGAGGATACAAGCAGATAGGGACTAGATAGATAGAGTGTGTTGAGGCTCTTGTGTAGGAGGCTAGGGCATCAGGGATGCTAGATATTCTATAGAGAGACTCATTCAAATCACAATCTTATACTACTGTCTCACGATGGCCACGAAGGTCATCGGCCTTGGAGGGGTCCAACAGTCATAGACCCTACTAGCATTGTACTCAACGATGCATATGTACCCAAAATGGTTGATGACTATCTATATATATGAGCATTTTTCTTTGTGTTGAGTTAAATGTCAATGTGATTTATCACATATCCTTTGTAAGAATATTTTATAAATCTCTCCATGATTTAATGTTTGATGTGATATAATTAAACCATTCATAGTTTATGTTAGATACTACATTTTGATTAAGAGATGCTATGTTAACCTAAATACACTTATTATTTAATGGTATTAAATTCATGTAAGGATTTAAATTAACATAACACTCAAAGTTTTGAATAGTATGATGACTAAAGTAATTAAACAAATTATTTGATTAATTACCCTGGAGTGTATGATACACACTTGTTATTATGTATCAAAGAAGAAAGTAATGTGAGATAAAATAAAACCTATCTACTTCACCTAACAACATTACTCTTACATACCATTCAAAACAATAAATTCTAGATGTAATATCGACACAGATGTGTGGAATTTATAAGGTCTTTGAGAGATGTATCATCCATTTTAGTTAATGTATAAGCTCTAGATCCATAATTTTATTTAAAAATGTAATGGCCTAACTAGTTAGGGATAAACTTTCCTTTTTCATTTGAGAGAGCATTGACATTTCACTGGTTTTCGTATAACACTAGACCGCCTTGATTAAATTCACAGGGAATGACATTATCCTTGTAACCACGTTGCATTCTTTTAGAGTAAAATTTTAAGTGTTCAAGAGTATTAATATGCTATTCATTGAGTGTTTCAAGTTGATGTAAATGTTTCTCTTTGTAGGTATTGTCATAAATGAGCCCTTTAAGAGAAATTCTTGAAGAAGGAATTTCTAACTCTAAAGGAATTATTGCTTCAACACCATAGACCAGGCTATACAAAATATTTCCAATGGATGTTCTAACACTTGTATGATAAGCCCATAATGCATAGGTTAATTGCATATTACAATATTTGTTGTGTTTACTTACTATCTTTTGTAGAATTTGTTTAATTATAGTCTTATTAGTTGATTTTTCTTTTCCATTTTGATTGTAGATAGTATGGTGTTGAAAAATGATGTTGAATATTAAATTTTTCAAATAATTTATTCACATAATTATTTTTGAATGGACTTCCATTATTTGAAACAAATGCGAAAGGGAGAACAAAGTGAGGAATGATGTGTTCCAATATGAAACAAAATATTGCATCAATAGTTGTGGAATGAAGAGGGATAGATTCTACCTACTTTGTGAAGTAATAGGTGCTGGTAATGATAAAGGTATGTCCGATGGAAGAAGGTGCTGATATTTTCTCAATAAGGTCCAAGCCCCAAATCAAAAATGGCCAAATAGGAACATGAGCATGAAGTTCATAGGTAGGGGCATGAATCAAATTGTTATGTTCCTGACATTTATGACACTTCTTCACATACTCAAAACAATCTTCTTTCATATGTCTCCAATTTAATAGCCTATGCGAATTAATTTTTGAACTAGGGATCATATTCCTTTGAAATGACCCCTACAAGCACCTACATGCCCTTGTTCAAGTGATATGTGGATTTTAGACTTCTTAAGGCATTGAAGTAAAAGGCCATTAAATAATATTCTATAGAGAATGTTAGCTAAGATTATATATTTGGACTTTAAATTTGAATTCAATGAGAGGATCATTGGGAGATACAAGATAAGCAGTGCTTGTTATTGCATCTGCATGCCTATTATCCTTTCATGGGATGTTGTCTATCGTGTAAGATTCAAACTTGTTTAATAATATCATTGTAAGATCTTTATATCAGACAAGTTTATCATGCTTTTCTTGATACAAACCATTTATCTGTTTAATGATTAAGAGTGAATCCCCAAATATAGAAATGTGTTTGACTTTTAATGCTAATGTGACACATATGCTAGCTATTAAAGCTTCATATTCTATAGTGTTATTGGTACATAGGAAGTTTAGAAAAAAGGATAAGGGAACAAGCTTACCTAAAGGAGGAATCAAGATAAATCCTACCCTTGATCTTGTTCTACACTTAGAACCATCGAAGTATAATTCCCATGTTTATTTTTCTTTTTGTATAGTCAACACATTTTCATCTGGGAATGAGTCTATGTTGGGAAAAACTAGAGGAGAAGGAGCATTAGCTAATTGGTTGGTTAAGGATTTTCCTTGAATTGTTTTTTGTGAAACAAACTTATGGTTAAACTCAATTAAATACATAACCCACTTAGCTAAGCATATTGACAAATATTTTTTGGTAAAGAGATATTTCAAAGGAATAAACTTTTTCATAACATAGATTTGAGCATTCAATAAATAATGTCTCAATTTACTAGTATCAAGTACAAGGGCCAAACATTGTTTTTCTATAGTTGTGTATCATGTTTCATAGTCAATTAAAGTTTGGCTAATGTAATAAACAAGATATTCCTTACCATTATCATCTTGCTGAGCCAAAAATGCTACGAGAGCATGAGCTGATGTTTTTGTATAGAGGATAATGGATTGTGTTGCATAACAGGTTGTAAAACAAGGGGAATAACAAGATAATCTTTCAAACTCTCAAATGTGTGTTTACAATCCTCATTCCAATCAAAATGAACATCTTTCTTAAGGATTTGTGTGAATGGTAATATTCGATCCGCCAAGGAAGCTATGAAATGATGTATAGCATGAATCTATCCTTGTAACATAAGCAATTGAGATATGTTTCTAGGAGGTGGCATGCTAACTATAGCATCAATTTTCTTTGTTTCCACCTCAATGCCTCTATGAGATACGATATAACTTAAAATTTTTCCACTATCTACACTAAAGACACACTTCCTCAGGTTCAACCTCATGTTTTATTTTTGCATTCGCTCAAAAAGATTTTATGAAGAATATTTACATGGTCTTTTTGAGTTAAGGATTTGGCTAGAATGTCATCAACATAATCTTCCAAAATTTTGTGTATCTAGTCATGAAATATAAATTTCATTGCTTGTTGATATGTTGCACCTACGTTTTTAAATAAAAAAAGGCATGACTACCCAACACAAAGTTCCCCAAATGGTGGTGAATTTTTTCTTGTATTGGCCTTGAGGGTTGATAAGGATTCTATTATATCTAGAAAATCCATCCATGAATGACAAAAAAGTCATCATTTAAGGATGATTTACTCAAGTCTCTGAAATTTGTACACATCCTAATATGATTGTCAAGTTTCACAACTATGACAATATTCGAGATCCACGAAGAATAACCAATAGGTTAGATGAATCTAGTGTCAAGAAGTTTCTCAATTTTAGTTTTGAACAATAGGGCTATCTTAGGATTCCTTTTTCATATTTCTTGTCACACTAGTTTGGCATATTCTATGAGGACTATGTTATGTATTACAATCTCAACATCAATTCCTAGAATGTTAATAATTTTGCAAATAGTATGGGAAAGTCATGATGTAAGGTTGCATGATCTTCTTGTTCATCTTCATCAAGACATTTCCCTACTTGAATTATTTTCTTCTCATTGTTGATATCCATTGGTATCTTGATTGTATCTCCCAAAGGAATTGCTTTTGGTTTTGATGTCTCAAGATCATATTCCTCTTTTTCTTTGATGTTTTCATTGTTTCTATTGTCTTCATCAATTTGTTGAATACTAACCAATGCACATGTGACCCATTCCCTTTTGGGAGTGAATGATTTATCATAGACTCCTAGAATTCCTTTTAAAGCTTCATCATCCTCAAAGTATTCCAAAGATACATCATAGTTCATGTCGAGCAATTCAAAATGCTTCAAGGTGAGATTTGGTTTGCTAAAGTTACATATGATAGTGTTGATGTGGAGTGAAGGTCACTTTGTTGCTTATGTTATCTTAGAAGGGAAATATCCCAAACCACCTTTTGTTTCTTGTGTGTTAGGATCGATAGGGATACAAATGCCTTGCTCTTTCTTCCCACATCCTTTTATGTTATACCCAAATTGTTTCATGAGCTCATAACCTCTCCCATAAATTATTTCCATTTATTTTTGGTTTGGTGGTTGTTGATAATCTCTCATTGAAATTAGTCATGTAGCTTGTGTCTTCATCTAAAGTAGATGAGGTAGATGGTTGTGAGATGTCTTGTGAATTTTGTGTTGACATTAGCATTGGTTGCTTTTGCTTTTCATTGTCTTTTGTTGTTATCTTGTATTCTCCCATGAATGTTGGTGTGAAATCCAAGGATCCCCAATCATCTTCCAATAATTTAGTAAGTTCATTGATGTCTATCTCTTGTTCATTTTCTTCTTCTAATACCATTTTTGGTGTATAGGATTCCAATGCTTCCAAAGGATTTCATCCATATCTTTCGGCCATAAAACAAATTTGAGGTTTGGGATCAACTTTTAGTGTGTAAAATTTGTTGTTGTAGACATATTTAATAATTTTATGTAGAGTTTAAGGCACACCATTCATCTCATGAATCTATGGTCTCCCTAAAAGGATATTATAAGAAAGGTCATAAGGCATAATGTGGATCAAAGTTTGTAATGCTACTTCCCCAATTCTGATAGGTAATGTGATGAATCCAAGCGATTGTTTTCCAATGTTGTCAAATCATGGAATAGATAAAGAATCTGGTTTAATATCACTTTTTCTCATCCTAAGTCTTTTCACAATGCTCATACTACACACATTCAGGGCTGAACCATTGTCAACAAGAGTTTTTTTATCGCAATTTGACCAATGTGGGCTATTATGTTGAAACTTCATACTTCTTCTGAATTTCCAAGTGAGGTAAGTCATTCTGGTGAAAGACTATGCCTAAATTCATTTCATTCATTTGTTGGATTAGTGTTGCTACATCCTTTGAACTATTATTAGAATGAACCATAACTTGTTGCAAGGCCTCTTGGAGTATGCCATGATAAATAGGTGATACTTGAAGTAACTCCCACAAATAAATCTTAGGAGTGTTCTTAAGGTGTTTAAAAAGGTTATATTCCTTTCCATTATTTGTCAGTAAATGAGGAGAAATAGTTAAAATATGATTAGGAAATCGTAATGAAATAGAAGGTTGTTGTTGTTTCCTATTGTTTCTTGAATTGTAGGTATGTGCAATGGTGTTAAAATTGTTTCAATGTTGTGAAGCATTACCATTGTCAGATGAAGTCTTATCTTTTGGTGGTTCAAGGATGAGCACAAGCTTATTTTGAACTTATGGTTTTTGCAAGGGAGGATAAATTATGAGTTGTGGTGTGATGGTATTAACATCCTTTTATTTCAGTTTGTCACAATAATCCTTAGCAGATGAACCTTGTGAGATGAAGTCCTCAAGAGCTTCATCTAACATATCAAAGTCATTGCTACTAAAAGGCTTGGAGGGAAATTCAACCTTTAAAATGAAATTTGTCATTGTTTCACTTTCTCTACAAGTCTCATTTGATATTTGTGTTGTTTTTATTTTGTTTTCTAATGAATTCCAAATGTAATTGAACATGTCTATTGATGAAAAAAATGCTAAAAAATATAGAATTCTAATGCTATTTATAACTGAGAATGCAAGAAATTATTTTTCCCAATGTTGTTAAATCTATCTAAATAAATGAGAAATTGCATGCAAGAACAATTTGTTTCATACTAATAATTTTATATTTCATAGTAGAGGCATAAATATTTATTAGGGACCAAAATCAACTCAAAAATTTTGTCATCAAAAGTTGTATAGGGAGTCATTCGCCATTAAAGGAGAATAGGTTCTAGTGCAGGTACTTACAAAGATCAGAAAGGCACCTGAAACACCAGAACATTCCCAAAAATCTTGTTGATTAGGGTATCCAAGGACTCATTCACCACTAAAGGTGAATGGGTCTAGTTTTAGGGTTTTTTGAGTTTGATTTTAATTTCCCTAAGTTGGCTTTGTATAGGGTCTCTAAATGCACATATTTCTATGATTGAATAATGACTAAAATTAGAAAATTTATGATGCAATTTGAATCTAAATGCTTGAATGATGATCTTGTTGAATATCTGGAATACTGAGAGGGGGGGTGAATTAGTATTCCATAAAACCATTTTGATAAAATCCATCTAACCATTATCACAATTCTGACTAAATCAACAAGAGAGAACATAGAAACAAATCAATGCAACCATACACATGAACACCATGATTTTTATGTGGAAAACTCAAAAAGGGAAAACCACGGTGAGGGTTAACTCACAATATATTATATCTAGATACAGGATATTATAGGGCTCACTTCTAGGACTCACTATCCTTCAAAAGGCTCACTACCTGAATACAAAAGATGGGTAACCGCCAAGATACAAAGATTGTGGCTCACTTCCAAAAGGTTTGAACTAATAGAATACACCTTCAATGTGCAGGGTTCAGTTCCAATGAAGCTCAAAATATGAAGTACTACCTCACATAGTAGTCGCTCAACAAATTTGCTCTGATCCTCAACTAATAAAACATTTAGGCTCAAATCCTCTTTCACCTTTCTCCCACACTCGTACATCCACTCTTCTATCTTCCTTTCTTCAAAACATCTTATATATATACAAGTATGTCTTATTCATCAATTAGGTCAGCCTGATTAGATGAAAACAAAATAATCAAAACACTCTTGTCGACACCATATATTATTTAAATTTTTTTATCCATGTAGTCCATTATACCAAGTCGTCTCACATCCATAAAGCATTACTAGTCTCCTTAGTGAATTGCATACATTAGGTTTGCCAAGACTAGAACTTACTTCACAGAATCTCCAAACCAGCATAGAATCCTTAAAGTAAACACCTTCCAGATTTGAGATCACATCAATTTCTCATCATACTATCATCATAGAGACTACAATTAAAACTACAAAATTAAAATGTTCTCCTTAAGAAAATTTGGAGTCTCCCACACTGATATTCCAAGGAAGGAACAACAATAAAATACAAAGTTGAACTCTATCAGAGATAACTTTTTGCTCACAACCCAAAAACTTCTCAAGATCCAGGATATAGTTTTCTGAATGATACATGACACCATAGTTAAGAGATTAGAGTCATATCTATTCTTGCGGTGAATTTAAGACTCAAATACCAACACATTGTCTCATCACAAAAGAACATTAGTGACAGAGAACAAATTTTGGTAAACCAAGTAAACTTCTCATAAAGTTGTCACCATGTTGAAATTAAAGACAACACAAGAAAAACCAACACAAACCATCCACACTTCATGCTCATGTTTCAAGGCTCCATAATTCCAACAATCTCCCCCTTCAGCATTGATGATTACATGCATGTCAATTTTTTTTTTTCAATATATGACAATTGAATACTCCCCCTACCAAAATTGTTCTTCTCAAAAATGTTTTTCCTCTACCAATCTCTATCTCTCCCCATTTTACATCAAAGTCAAAGGATGGGGCTCAATATATATGTATTTATGCATCAAAATATAACCAAAAAGATATTAACACAAAATTGAATCAACCTGAAGAAGAAGAAACTTTCAAACTCTCTAGGATGACCTTCCATGATATTTTTCCTCTTCCCACGATCCTTTTGAACTTACAAGAGTCTTGTGCAATAGTTCAAGCTTACTTAAGGACTGTATACCATCTGCTAAAGTATTGGGACTAAGATTAATTTATGATAATTCACTAATACTATCAAGAGCACTAGAAATAGGAATGTATCTGAGTTTAACCATGTCCTTATGTGCCACAAAATTCTTAATAACTTTTGTTCTTTAGTCCTACAGGGAAAATAGTTTATCCTAAAGCTACATAATGTAGGAACACCTCTGATTATTTTTATCTTCTGCAAATATATATGTATCTGCTTGAGTTCCCATCTTGGTTTCACTCTTCCTTATCTTATCTCCTATGTTCAATGTACTCCCAAACCAATTTAGGAAAAAAAAAGTTCTTGTGACTCTTGCTCAAAAACTTGCACTCTCTCCAATTCCTTCATCACTCAACTATGTATATTTACACATTTTTCCTTGATATCTTCCACATTTTCTTCAGTATACCTGATTCTAGCATGAACTTCCAGTCTGAAGATGTAGACCTTCAAAGAAGTAGTCATGTTTCTAAGATTCTCCTTAACATAAATAGATGATTCAAAATTAGCACTGAGAATAACCTTCTACATTTCTTCCAAAGATCCTTGAATGTTTATTCTTTCATGCTCATGTTGAGCTCTCTCAAACTCACTTCCTTTTGCAACTTCTTATTTAACATCACTCTTTCTTTTCTTCCCTATTCTGGTTGCACTACCAAAGGTACCTTGTACTTTAGGATTCTTATGGATTTCCAAAATATTTTTTGCATAATAATCAATTTCAGCCTCTCAAACTTCATAATCTAACTTATATATCCACACCAACCTTGATTCAATTGCTTCTATGCACAACATAAATCTAGAGACACTATGAAATTGATATTTTTGGAGTACCTTTTAGTAAAACTTACTAGAAACCTTGACCTTTTTTTCATCCTCATCTGAAATGTTCCAAATAATGCAACAAGAGTAGTCTTTTGAGCATCTGAATTACCAAGATTTATCATGAAGTATCTGATTTGATGGGAAATAAGCTTTGTATTTGACCATTCTATTCTTCCTATTACTGGTAATTCTTTCAAAAAGTAAAAGAGTAAGAAGACAACCAAATTGCCATAGTGGAATGTATTCTTCTTACTCTTCTTGTTTTCTTTTAAATTCTTGAAAAGATGTATTCAAAGTAATTCACATAGGTCATAATCCATACCTCTTTTAACCATATAAACAACAATATGTACAATAGTAGTAGAAACTGTGAGGTAATTTCCAGGGAGACAAAATTTATGACCAATGACCATTGTGACATACCCAATGGCTAGATCCACAATTGATCTCAAATTAACCTCTTTCCCTTTAAGAGTCATACCGGTAACCTCAATTATCCCTTGCTCATTCACAACCTTCCATTTAGGAATTGGTCCAGAGGAACACAAACCAATTACATCTTTGATTGCTTCTCTGGTAATCAAATGTGCTTCATCAATCCAGAAAGATTTAATATGAATTCTACTCAAAACTATTCGAATATGCTTCCTATCAAAATTGAACAAAGGGAATTTCCACCAAACATCCAACTTATTCTCAACTAAAACTTTGCAGGAATCATGGTTCTCTTCCAATTCATTCTTCCATAGAATACTCAATTGGACTGGTGACATTTTCTCTATCTTAATGTGAAAAAATGCATAGATATCTTCCACATGGTAAACACTCTAGGAGGGATGCAAGAGAATCCACCAGCTGACTCTTCTAGAAGATTCTTAAAATACTTTCTCAAATTAACTTGCACTTTATCCGTACACTATCCACAACCTTAAAAATATCCATAGAAATAAAAATGAAATATTGTGCAAACAGGAATACCTCAGTAAATGCCAATAAGAAATAGATAGATATCTAGTACACTTCGAATCCACTTGATCTTCCCTTCAAACCTTGAAACTTTGAATTGATCTCTAAATTTCCTTTGCATACTTCTCTGAAAATACATATGCCTCTTGAAATATCTCAAAATTTATTTCTTTCATTTCAAATGCTTTGGCAATAAATGCTTCAAATTGTAGGTAGATTACCTCAAAAATTATGTGTGCCTCCATTCTTTCAAATTCTGCAAACTTCATTCTTCACACATGTGATTGATAAATTCCTTAAATTCATTACCACATTAAATATGGTTTTGTCATTATGTGACATAAGTATTGATGAGGGGGTTTATTAAATTTTCTAATAATTGCTCCCCCTTAGTTATTGCTAGACTCAAAAATTGACAAGTGTATCTGTAACGGAGGTTGGCACATATAAGACTGATGATTCTAATCCAACTTGATTTAATTCTCCTTCCTTTCTCTAGATCCTTTCATCTCTTTTCTCACTTCTTCTGAATCGATGATTTGTTCATGCTTCTTCATCAGATAATTATTTTTTCTTCTTTTGCAGTTATTAATAGGTTGTTTAGGATTATTTCACTTACAACAAACAACATTCTTCCTTCCATTGTTTCTTTTATTCAATCTATTCTCACATAGACTAGCTTTATGTCCAACCTTTTTGCACTTAAAAAAATTGTCAAAGAATGACAAAGTATCATTCTGTAGCGTAGGAAAAATTATCTCTTTCTTGATATGGGAATAATTAATGATAAATTGGACTTAATGTCATCTTGATCTAGTGTTTGAGGTGTTTTACACATCCACATTAGGTTTTGGACCATTGCAAACTAAATAAATATATTTATCAATGTTTTGTAAAGATGTTGTAAATGACTTTTCGATGCAGAGCAGGGGTAGAGGTCTATTACCAAACACAATTCAACCAGTTTCGAACAATCTTTCAATCTTCCAAACCCCAACCTGGTGTCTAACTCACAACTCACTCATATTCCCTTGTAGCACATCAAACAATGAGATTTTGGCATATATTTTAGAGAAGGCCTCAAACCCATGAACCAATTACCATTTAGAGTACCCTTTGTGGACTTCTTCAACATATTAGATTTGTGCTTAGGGTTGTTTTAGAACATCACCTCCAAAATTGGACCGCTACGCTGCCCTCAAGCCCAATTAAGCCTCTTTTACAAAGCAAGTATATGCTAAACCTTCTCCCAATCACCAATCTCTACTCCACTGTGCTAAAGAAGTCACATGGGGTCTTGAACCATAGATTTTACCAACTGAAACATCCACACATTCGTCTAACTATTTCTACCTTTACCTATCAAAACTAGCCTAATACATTGAGATATTAGGCTAGGGCTTGCAAAAATAGGGCCCTAACTCCATCCCCTACAATTAAAATCCTATCAAACATAAAGAAAAACCTATCTAGTGCCATTCCACTGAGTTAAAAAGAATTTCACTGGTGGGATGGTCTTTTATTCCATGTTTTGTCTACAAACCCTCAAAATTTAGGGTTTCTAACCCATTCCCAATAATTTTCTTACAAAATGTTTCAAACTTTATGGAATTGATTCAAATAAAAACCAAAATGTTCTTAACTCATGCTGGACCATCAGTTCCAATTCACCTTATGTCATTTAGAGATTGTATGTAGTTGTACCAATGCCTATAGCAACAAATTTATAGAAAAAAATGTAGAAAACCAAAGCTTTTATTATTGTTTGCACTTAGGTGCTGCCACAATAGTGGTTTACACTTTCTGGGAGATCCTAATTTTTGCTGAAATCACATATTTTTAGAAAATATAATGATTTAAGCCTTGAAAAGTTCCATTTAAAGGATTCCAATTGAATAGGGTTTTGTTAGTGTAATTAATATTTAATTACACTTGCATAACTTTACTTAGGTAATATTTTAATTCCTAGGTTAATTATTCTCATCCTTATCTTGTTGAACTATCTTGTTGCTCAAGATAAGATTAGGGTTATGTATTTTTTCTTTTATAAAGCAAATCATATCTTGTAATTATGAATTCTTGAATAATATTTTTTTGCACCTCTTTTGCAAAGCTTTGCCTTTTTTATTTTCTCTTCTGTGAAAGACTTTTCTGGTTTGCATGTCTGATCTTGGTTTCTAACATGGTATTAGAGCCTTGATTTGCAGCCTCTTCTCATATTTTTTGAAAAAATCATTGCAGAGTTTGTTCGGGATTCCTCGAGGGTTTCATGCCTTGAGTTCATTTATGCAGTGTCTTGGATTAGATCGGGCTTCACCATTGGATTCATAGCACTGGAAAAAGTTAGGATTGACTTTTATTTTGCAAATTTTGGTCATCATTTTCCAGATCCATGAGGGTTTCAAGCTAGGAGATTTTTTGCAAGCTCTAGAGGTAGCCAATTTTTCAGTGCAGTTTGAGCACAAATGGAAGTCACCATCATGTCGCAGCAGCCAAAAACCCTAAGATTGCCCTTCATTTCATTATTCTTGTGAAGTTGGTTTGGAAGGAATTTTTTTTTCCTCGGGGTCAGACGTACCTCCCCCAAAGATGCTCCTCAAGGCACCCAAAAATA
>VDFB02203077.1:0-12213 GCA_007258455.2 Sequoia sempervirens | reverse complement strand
ATCCATAGGCTTTAGGAGTCTAGTTTACTTCTTTGTGCTTGAGAGATGATTGTTTGTTTATCAGACTTACGTATTATGTTCATAACGTGAATGGGTCTAAGCGAATAGGTTAAGTGGGTGTGTATATACATGTATATAGTATACTGAGATATATACGAGTATATATGTGTATATATATATATATATACACTATCTGTTATCTATGGATAAATAATATTACTATAATATTTGCCTTGGAATTTATATATATATATATTGAAAAGTACTTGGACCAACTGGCAAAATATATATATTTATATTTGTTAAATATAAATATAGTTATATATAAGTAATTATATATTAAAGATTATATATAATATTATTATAGTTATATTAAAATATATAAGTATATTAAATACTTGGGTATTTAAATATTTATATGTTTAATATTTAAAAGAACTATAATAATATTTATATAATAAAATATATATAGTGAAATTATATTTAAATTTCTAAATTTATGGAAATTAACTTATTACTTAAATAGTATTTTTAAAATCTCTTAAGTGAAAATTAAAGATTATATTTTACTAGGAGTAAAAATATATTTATGAATTTTATATTACCAGGAGTAATTTGGGGAAATTAAATATTACCTTGTGTAATTGGGAAAACAATTTTGTAATGTCCCTTACCTAGCCTTGCTCTTGTATTTGCTTGATTGCCCTAGAATTCGATTGTTGATTAGGTTTAGGGTTTCTTCTTTCCAAAAGGAATGTGTTTCTCTAATGAAATAATCCTAGATTGAAATCTGCATTCACCAATTCAAAAACATTTCCACATACACATATCTGTTAGCAATAATATCTAGATATCCACAATATATTCATAAACATAAATCAATTAATGAAGACATAAGAGGAGTGCCACAGGTGGATCCGCCCTGAAGCCCTCATGTAAACTCAAGAGGTTGTCCATCACAATCCTTCTTGCCTAGGGGCTTAGTACCTGCATACTCCACTCATGGTAGCACCTCAGAAGACACTCGTCCTATTAGGGGAAAGGAACCATAGAGTCCAAGTGGCCTAAGGCCTACCACCTTCTCTTGCTCAATCCCGTATCTTGGGCCTAAGGGGCAGAGACCTAGGTGGGACCCCCATCTTTCTATAACCCAATCCCTAGTCAAGGGCCTAAGGGGCTGCAAAGCCCAATCCCTTGTTAAGAGCCTAAGGGGCTGCAAAGCCCAATCCCTTGTCTAGGGCCTAAGGGGCTGAAAGTGGGGGTTTTAGGCAATCCAACTTCACCCATGTTTCGTCCATCCTAATAGGTTTACAAACACATAGTAGACAATCTTTAAACAATCAGATATATTTGCATTCATCCAAGATTTATTTCATGCCTATAATCAAATATATTTTCATTTACCAATGGTTCTTTAAGTTCATCATTTTCTATGATAATTCTCATTATGATAAGATTAAAGGATGTCATTATATCAATAATCAAATTAACAATATCTAGTTCTTATATTCAAAATATGCTAAATATTATTGCTAAGTGAATACATCACCTGAACCGTTGTGTCTTCCCATGATTCTTAATTCCTTAGTCGCCTTCCTTCAATCTTACATTTGATTGATCATAAATATTAATCTATCCATTTTTATATTATGATCGTAATTACTTATAATGCTCAATAATTGCTGCAAGCATCATTATTACAATGATCGTGTATAAATATATAATTATTTCTAATTAATTTTAATCTTCCAATAATCACTTACTCTCTCTCTCTCTCTATATATATATATATATCACTTACTATATCTATATATATATATAAAACTTACTTCCCCAAATATATTCTTGACAATAACACTTAATCAAATAAATCTCCCATAGTTTATTTCATTTCCAATCTGCTGCTTTATGCAGATTTCTAATTGATTCCTTTTTTATTTCTGATTCTTACATTCAATGTCTTTTTATATCTATGTTAAAGGATACATCTTTTCAAGAGTGATGTCCTTATGAAAAGACACAAACATTTATTTAAACCTTCATTATTATTTTTAAACCACTTTTATTTATTTATTTTTTTCAAACTGCTGTTTTTATAATTAATCCTTCTTTTTTTCACTAATAATCGCTGCATTACATCTTCAATATATAAATATTATTTCTTAATATTTATTCTTAAATTAGTGGTTTTATATGTATTATAATATTTATGACTATAATTATAATAATATTTTATTAATATTATTTTGTAATATTTTTTTCTTGTGAACTCTCTATTATTATGATATTTATAATGTACTAATATTAATTGTCTCGTTTATTATAATAAATGTATTATAATTATAATATTCTTGATAATAATATTTAGATTGCCATTACATTTTTGATATTTATTTATCTAGTTATTTATATTTCACACTAAAATGTGTTTTGTGATTATGATTTATTTATTGATTTGCATTTTCATGTGTTACAATTTTGGGACATGACATTCTTTCATAAGAAGAAATCATTATTATTATAAAGTAAATAATTGAATAAATCAATTATTATTGAAGCCTTAAATCATTTCTTTTTAAAAAAGAAGTTATTAAAACAATTTCAATTTCAAAAGAATGAAATTCGCATTTTAAATGGAAGAATGAAATTCACGTTTTATATTTTAAGTGTTAAAAGGAAGCCGTATGAAAGTTTTAACATCTCAAAATACATTTAAAAAAATAGCGAACTTATTTAGGGAAATATTGAAAAGTTCAAACTTTAGAAAATAAATGAAAATAAAAATGAAACTCTCCCGTGAATGAACTCGCGCCTGTGCAGACGCGCGACCAGGGCGCTTGAAATGAATTTTCATATGGCAAAAACGTGACCTGGAGAAAAGGAAGAGGTGGACGCATCAAAGAAAAGACCAAGTCTTTGCATTTCGTTTCCTTTTGGGATCACACTTTCAGGTTTTGCTGTCAATTTCTCCATATGCGTTTTGAATTATTCTTCTCTTGCTGGCTCTAAGGAGGTCGAATCACCTGCAATTTGATGACTTAGGGTTAAGGAATCCGCCAAATGTCCTTTTGACTGTTTCTGGGCACTTGTTGTCAATTTGCATGCCTTCATAAGTGGAAATCTGTTGCAATTCGGGCCTATATAATGACGCCCTTTCACTCTTCTCAACTCACCTCTTGCTAAATACGAGTTTCACAACATTTTGTGAGCTCCCATACCAATTCATTCGAGTTGCTGTGTATTCTTTAAATTGCTGCATTTCCTATATACCGAGTGAAATAAATACAGTGAGCTTTTACCAGTTAAATTACAGTGTTAAGTCTTCTTTTTAAGATTTGAGTGGAGTGAAGCCATTGAGTTTAGAATTCCGTTTTTCTGTGATGAGACATTTATCATATTACTACATTTTCTAAATATTGAGTGAGCAAGATATAGAGAACTTGGACAGTATTTGACAAGCAATTGCAGCATTACAGTCTGTGATACTTTGTGAGAATTAAGAGTCATTGCTGGGCAAATCTTCTATAGTGGAGTGCCATTGTGAGAGAGTGATCTTGGAGCGCTATTCTGCCATTGTGAAAGAGTAACCTTGGAGTTCACCGTACTCTTAGAATATCAGGCATGACTTTCAATTTCTTTGTAATTTTTGTTGAAAGGTTACATTTTCTTTATTGTGTGTTTGAGATTTCAAATAGTTCAAAGCTATTTAAGAACTGATTGGGCAAACTTTCTTTGTGCATTTCATTTTAAGGCAAATGTATAAGAACTTTAGAATAAGGGGGTAGTGAAAAGAGAATCAAATGATTAAAGAGCTCAAGGGTAGCTTTACTTAAATCTGCATTATATAGTGAAGGGTTTTATATGCATTTGAATGTTTTTGCAAACTTGTATGATCTCTATATGGAGAATACGTAGATATACTTATTTACTACTAGGATCGAAATGAAGGTCTAGTCAAGTATGGTCTTTTAGCTTAGGTTATTAGATAACTGAATAAGCTAAGTACTCCTAGGACAAAGATTTCCTGAACAGGAGGAATAAAATAAAGACACTTGCAGACTGTTCATCTCCATTAAGTTAGTATGATTGTAGGATGTCTGGGATGACGGTTTCATCCATTGAAGGACAAAACCTATGCGTAGAGTAAGGAAGCCTTAAGTCAAATCGGCCCTGAGTAGTGTTTATGATAGATGACTTCATTCGAAGTACTGAATGAGAATACTTTGGCCAAAGTAGTGAAAGGTACAACATCCACCTAGATGTGAGATAGCTGAGACCACACCGCCGCCTCATTGTGATCCTTGTACCAGATCGACAGAAATAGCAAAGGTTCTAGTTGTGACACGCGACTATGCTCAGCTTGGTAATCTAAAGGATACTCCTCACTACAATCTCTTCTTCAAGGGGAGGCCGCTCATTGCAAATGATCGCATGGGGACCGCAGATATAAGTCCGCGGTTACGGAAAAGCTTCCGAAAGTGATGCTTCTCCACATAAGCGTCATGTACCAAGATTTGAAAGGACGACTCGGACCTTCTTACTTATTATTTAAAGTGCTTACGAGCTATGTATGTAACTGTCTTTTAACTCTGATTTATATTTGCAAAGAAACATATTGTAACTTGTACATGTTTATCAATAAAGAAAGGAAGAAATTTTATTGAATTATCTTTGTTAGATGTTGCTTTTACATGTTTAAAGTGAGAAATGGAAAGTTTTTAATTTACGCAGAATTGGGTCGTAGTCAATTTTCCATTACCTTTTGTGTTCAATTTTCTATTCTATTAATATTTTATGTGTCACTAAATTTATATAATTCACATTTCAATATTATACATTTTATATATTTTATCGTATTTTAATTAAGTGTAATATTTTAAAAATATATAAATATATATATTTTCTATTATTTTCATCATGATAGTTTATATATTTACAGTATATAAAATATTACTCCATTATTAGTACATATATTTTAAAATATATAAATATATAATATATTTACATAGGTATTTATGTATATTTATGTATATATATCCATAAATATAATCACATCATTACTATATATACATTTATACATACAAATATATATGTAAATTTACCAGGCAATAATATTATTAAATATTATTTTTAAATATGCATATCAAAGCGGATCGCGTACATTTATACACTTGTGTATACGTATGTATGCATATATACATGTCGACACATGTGTATGAGCATATCCATCTACTTAACATACACATGTATTAATATGTCTGTACATATAGATACATGTACACTATGTATAGATGTATGTGTGTTCCCAATCAATCTTTAACATATATCTTTCATAGCATTCATACTTGGGTCATGATATAGCAAGTCTGACGCTAAAACAATCACATCTCCTAAAGCATAAAGAAGTGAATTCATAATCCTAATGTCAATAAAGAAGCCTATGGATGACTTACCCTTATATCGACAAACAGACTTGGCTTACTCAATCTATAGTATGCGTGTATATGCCCAATTTGGTAACCGTTACTGTTTACCCGACCAAGTTCCTCCCTGAATGATGTCTCTCCTCTGTCCGGAGGAACAGTCTTCATACCTGCACATCATGACATGACACCGACAGTCATATGCTCATAACAAGGTAAAAACATCTCACAAGTTAGAATAACATTATTCCATAATTGTATGCAACATTCGTTCAAAATTACATCAATTGAAGTAACAATCAAATGTAACCATCATTTAAATAGAATGCCATTATTGATAACAAGAATTATTGTTGTTTTATTCACCATAGCATTCAAACATTACAATCACTGCCTTGGCAATAAAGTAGCTATAAAAAAATCGGGTGGTGACACACAGGCATCTTTTACAAGACAAAACGTGGGCATATGAGGGTCGTTTGGCCCCTTTTAGGCAAGTTATGACAGCAGAAGGGAAGGACGTGTTTAGCTGGAACAACTGGTGACTTATCTAGCCATGGCGTGATTGCTTCAGTTCAAAGCAATTCATTCTTCTTCCATTTTTGGGCTCTTCTCTAGGCGCTGGAGTTACTTGTAAGTGATTGCTGTATTCTGAGTCTATCATCAGCATTGAATAAGGTTAGTGTAGTCCAGAAATTGCTATCTAAACAGTCATAGGTCATGTATGATTGAAAATGGGAGTTATTGTTGATGTATGACAGTCATTGTGTACTCAGAAAATTGCATAATAGATTGTTGTTTAGTATCTCCATCACTGCTGCTTACTGCTGTTATATCCAAGGGAGTTTATAGTGGAATGTTGAGAATCCTGTACTGTGCAGACCTGATTGTCAAGAAAGAGGTTCTTATGTTTTGCTGTTAATGAAATGCAAAGTATTCCATCAAGTAACTAGCACTGTTCATGATCATATGCTTGAACCCTTGATTGCAAATACCCTGGTTATACTACTTGTCTAATGAAATAAAGTCTTCAAATCTGCATTTGAGAGTCCAGAAAATACCCTGAACTAAAAAGAGTACATCTGTCTAAGTGTAGGAGTTACTGTTCATGTATTACAACCTCTATTGAACTCTGAAAAAGCTTAACAAATTCTTGTATGGGTCATTTTCCATTACTATGTCATGTTAGAAGTACTGAGGGCGGTTTATACTGAAGAACTCACCATCTCATTACAGTTGTTGTCACTGGTTTTTTTAACATTGTTCATATGGCCTGCATTAATGAACTACAAAAGAATTTCTTAAGCTACTAGCAGTTGTACATGTTTCCTTGTTCTTGTTAAGGCATGCCAATCTTCTATGGTTCATATCTTTTGTGTTGGATTAAACCAAGCCTACTAAATTGAAGCAAACGCAAAAACCTTACACTTTTTGGAAAGGAATCCCACAGTGGTATCAGAGCATCTTTAACAAGCATCTTTGACAACATACAACGAGCTCCCTTCAAATCAAATGAACACCAAAATTCCGTACCTTCCAAGAAGGCACTTTACATTTCCTCAGTAGAGTTGTGTGGCTTAGTGAAATTTCATTCCCCATGTATTTCTGATGTACAAAGATTGAACTAACATACCTTTTTGATAATATTGAAGTTGTGGTTAGAATGTGATATTTTTTCCATCGAAGAGAATATCCATATGGAAGAAGGTATTTTGAGTCAATAAATCTGAATCGCAAATTGTGAAAATTTCAGTGAGTTGGTGATCACGCTGAAGTTGTGGCTTCAGGAGAGTTGGTGCTCATTTCTAATGTCCCCTTCCAGTTGACATCTCTCAGTACTTGAGATTAGCCTATTATGTGGCCCTCGTAGGCTAATATGGAGGATAGAGGGTTCTTGTTGAGGCATGGCTTGGCTTCAGTTGTCAGAATTATTCAGTTTGGCTTTCGTTCGGAGTCTTTTGGACATCATTTGCTTGACTTACTATTTTTAGTAAGTGGAGACACTTAGTGGAGCACCCCTGCTATTTTTAGCAGTATGGTCTGGTCATATGCAGATTCAGTCACTTATCACCCGGGTTCAGACGGCTTGTCATTTGGACTTATATTGAAAGAGATATTAATATTTATTTGCCAAAATAAATATTAATTTAATTGAAGCTTATATTATTAACTTATAATGTAAATTTATGTTATAACTTAAGTGACTTAATGAAGGGGTCGACCATCATGAAGAAGGGGCCATATTTCAATTAATTATTATAATTAAATGGGCGCCCAAACTATTGGAAAATTAAAAGTGAAATTCAAAGTTTATTTAAATGATGCTTTTTGAAGGAAATCGACTTGTTTGAGGAGATATAAGGTTTTCTTTGAAGAAATTCATCATTATGCATATGAGAATCGATTTTAGCCAATTTCTTCTACAGAGAACGAAGCCAAGGGTTTTAGTTTTCTATTGCATTGGAGAACGAGCCATCTTCAATGTATTGTAGTTCAGAGGCTGTGAAATATCAGCTGATTTATTGCCTATCAGTGAAATAGCTTCATTCAGAAGTTATTACAGATCTTATTGTGAAATTATTCAAGGTTTGATTTAATATTCGGCAGGGGAAAGTGATATCTTAGCGGCTGGTTTAGTTCTTCATCTGGCACGATTATCAAGGTTGTACGAATTTTATTGTTGCTGGTTTGGAGGCCGTACCACTCAGCTGAAAGGCCGTACTTCTTCCACAAGCCTGGACGCGTTGCTTTTTTGTCTGCTTCCTTCACCAGTTGAGACGCCTTGGTCTCTGGGTTAGTTTGCATCAATTTCGAGGCTGGAGAAGGTTCTTCTGAGGTTGGCTGTACCTAATCTTCACCATTATTGGCGGCTGCAATAACCAAGTTTTTCTGAATAAATGTCATTGCCTTTTTCTATGCATGTTGATTAATCACAGTTGTAATCAGTTCAGAAGAACAATAAATTATTTGGCATCAGTCTATCAATTGGATTCTTTCATATTTAGATCCGTAGTATTTTATTTGAATTTTTCAAGCATTTTCTTTCAAAATCGCACCATTCTCTTTATTAGCAAAAAACCACAAAAAACTCAAAAACAAAGAAAACAAACAAAAACTTGCATTCTCAATCAGCAGTCGGGTTGAGAGACACCTGGTCTCTTACAGTGGTATCAGAGCGGTTTCCTGCCATCCTTGTGGGGTTTGAAAACCGTTTTGTTCATGCACCAGAGTGATAGAGAAAAGAGATATTATCATAGGGAAAACAGGAAAGCTTGGCAGCCACCACTTATTCTGGATCGTCTGTACAGAATACAGGCATGTGTGACAAAACAGAGATTCCTCGAGACCCTCGGGAGGAAGATGCAGAAGTTAGAAAAACTCTTAGAGATTTACGGACAGGTCAGCAGCAGGTAGCTGATGTATTACAACAGTTGACCACGGTTATATAGAGGATGGGTACACCTAGGAGACCGTCACCACGTCATGATGAGGATAGGAGTGATGCAGGCTCACAGAGGATACCTAGGACTGTTTCACGGACAGCAGATAGGCCTACCCGCCCTACTTTTGTGAGACAGGAGCCTGATGGGGCTATGGTAGACGAGGAGCCTGAGGGAGTGTTCGCTGATACTCTTATGGCAGCGAACGATGAGTGGGAGTTATTAACCCCAGAGGTCAGAGAGAGACTTACTTTTGACAGGTTTCTCACACAGAAGAGAGAGCATTACAGGAATAGGCAGATAGGAGGCCGAGACATCAGAATAGTGACCTGAAGCACGCCACAAACAAGCTCACTTTAGCTATGTTTGACGACAGCGGTAAGGTTACAACACAAGCTTGGATCAATAAGCTGGATACCTTCCTTACATTGCGTCCCATGGCTGAGGAGGATGCTATTAGATATGCTACTTTGCATCTTGAGGGTGCAACTTATGATTGGTGGCATCATGGGATGGTGACACTTCAGCATGACCGTATCACCACTTACCAGGAGTTCGTGGACAGATTGGTGGGATGGTTCGACAAGAAGGATCCTGAGACTTACTTCAGAGATTTGGCCCAGTTGAGGCAGGTTGGTAGCTTGGAGGCCTACATAGGAGACTTCCAACGGTTATCCGTGATGGTTCCCAACATATCAGAGAGGTGTCTAGTTGTGCTCTTCATGGAGGGATTGTTGGAGCCATTGAGAGGTTGGATCAAAGCATTTGATCCTCTTTCACTACAGGAAGCGATGAAGAAGGCATGCAACATGGAACTTGCAGCCCCATCTAGCAAGTTCAATTCCAGGGGTACTTCTTCATTTAAGGACAACAAGGGATTCAATAAAAATAGAGAGAAATCTGATTTTAAGAGTGATTCAAAGGGAAAATCAGCAACACCCTTGGATCGTGAGACTCTTAATGATTTGCGCAGGAAGAAGCTTTGCTTCTATTGCAAGGGTCCCTATGATGCTAACCATGATTGTCCTTTACGGTCTAAGGGTAAGGCCAATAGAGTTATATGGGCTTATTATGAGGATTCGGAATCTGAAAATTTACAAAAGGTGAGAGTTCGGTGAGTCGGTCGAGTCGCAGGCTTCGCAGCCTATGAAGAGCACAAAAAGATTTACTAAGAGGGGGGGGTGAATCAGTAAATCAATAATAAAACTTTTTGTTTTTAATCTTTTTAAAACTTGCTACAATCAACCTTCTTGATTTGAATCAATTTCCCGTTGGACACACTCTATTGAAATAATTTTCGTAGCACCAACCTGCTGCATTTGGATAACTAGATGATTTAGTAGAATGAAATCTACAAGGAACACCGACCCTACAAAAATTTAGTAGACACCGCTACAAGGAGCATGAACCCCTAATGCAAGGCACCAAACCTTGACTTGATGGATGAAGTAAATGTCTTCAATCAGATCTGCACTCTCCCAATCCTCCAATCTACCTTTGTGATAAAAATCTCTCACTTAGCCCACACAAGAAGATGGGTTTCTGATGTAGACCACTATCAACTTCACAACCACACATACAACCTTGAATGAGATGTCGAATATATAAGTTGCTCAAAGATTGCAACTATTGATAGTCACAACTTTTGCCTCTTCATCTTTCAGTCACACCCTTTTAGATATACCTCTTTGCTAAATCGATTTTTCGTTGTTTTAATTATTTTTCTGTTTACACACAGAACTGAATTTTCCTTAAATCTCCATTTCTAAGTAATTGCATTCTTTTAAGAATATTGTTTGTGCCTTTTGGAATAGACGTATGCTTCTTTTTCAGATCTTAAGGGACACGTATGTTACTAAACCATGAGTACGTCTCAAGAAAAAAAGTCGCATCCTTTAATTTGTAGAACAACCTGAAGACGTGTCTTTTCCTTTTAGTCGCACCAAGTGTTTTGAAGATGTGTTTCTTTGTTAATATTCTTTATGCTTGACATAAGCTTAACCGCTGTCCTTGACATTTGTCTTTTATATTAACAAATAGTTTATTTGGCATGTCTGATTATTTTATTGATGAAATCGTATTTCCTTCATACATTCGTCTGAAGTCATATCACCGATTCCTTTAATTTCATCAATTACTACTTCATATATTCAAACTTTTGTCTTGGCGGCAGCAATATTATTATTATTCAGATATTATCTAGTCCTTGAATAAAGAATTTTACGTTTAAATTTCGTGATGAATTCCTTTATACATCATAGCTCTTACACCCTCGCACTTCATATTCTCACTCTTCAATATGGGATGCCCATTATTCTCGAATTTCCTTTCAATATGAGATGTCTGCATATTTCCATAATTATTTCCTAATATCAAGATAACCCTTTAATTGATCTAATCGGGCTATATAAATATTCCATATTGTACCCATGATCTCTACAGTAACTTCCTCCTTCAATCCGGAAATGTCATAACAATTAAATCCTCACATATCTTTAATTTAATTCAGTTTCCAGTCGGCTGTATGCATCAATGAATATAACACAATTGAGAAATCAAACTTAATACTTTTTTCTCCCAGTTCTATATCTTCCACTGAAAGCAAATAAACCTCAAACCTTTCATTCAACATGTTTTCCTTAATTGCAGCTCTATATAATATAAACCACTGGCTATACCTTATTTTCTTCTCAAGTGATACATTATTAAATTATGGATGATCTTTGATTTGATTTGACCCCACCAAGCTCTCTCTCACGTTTGACATCAATGACAATTTTTCTAACACTAAGGTGGAGGCAGAGTCAGAGATCTAGTTCCAGGAGGCACGGTTGTCTAGCATACAGCAGGAAGGATCTTTCAGACTGCGTGGAGTTTTGGTTGGTCAAAAGGTTATCACCCTTTTAGACACAAGTGCCACCCATAATTTTATTGATGCCAGATTTGTGGAGAAGCGTGGGCTCATGACCGAAGAGTTTGAATGCATTTGAGTTAAGGTGGCTGATGGTACACTCTCAAGTGTGACCGTATGATTAAGGATCTTCCTTTGCGCCTGAATAATTATAATTCAAGGCTGATTATTATGTGGTAAATATGGGTGATATTGATATAGTCTTGGGCATGAAGTGGCTTCATTCTCTTGAGGAAGTTATACTTCGCCTTAAAGACATGGAGATCCGGTTCGAGGTGGATGGGAAGACTCATATACTGAAGGCCATCCGAGACAATAACATCAGGACTATTTCCTTCCGACGGATGGAGAGACTTATGCGTCATGACATGGTTGAGTGGGCTGCCGAGTGTACTTTGATGCCTACACAGGAGGGACAGCATAAGACCGAGTATCATCC
>VDFB02203075.1:0-26329 GCA_007258455.2 Sequoia sempervirens | reverse complement strand
TCTAGTTTGCATCATCTTCAAATTCCTCACGATTTAACCGCTATAGGTGCCCGAATGTGAAGATTTAGTTTTAAAAAAATCAGTGTCTAGTTTGGCCAAAAATTGTAAACCACTATTGTGGGATCACCCTGTAGCTGACTGCAAAGTTACAACTAACCATATTCAACACTGATTTCTAACTAACCGAATGATGTTGAGACTAAGCAAGGATATTCATCGTGAAGCCTACAGAGCAAGGAAGAAATGTCTAATGGGAGTCATCACTACTAAAACCAATGTTTAACACCTCAAAAAATTAGGTGCCTTTGATTAAATTGATTTTGCGACACCAAACTTAGCCATGTTTCCATTCTGCCATCTAATGCTTTAAACGGTTGCTGACGATGAACGGTGAACCCTGCTAACTAGAAGATAGGCTCACTACATAACTAGAAGTATTCTGCATCCAACAACTATACGTAAGGCACTTGAAAGTTTTATTAAGGATCCCAAAAGCAAGGGCACCCCTAGCCTGAAAAGGATCAAACACCATTTTGACAAAAGTACAACTTCCAACCAAATGCCCTACTTTGACCTCTGATATTGGGAGTTGGGGTGACCTGATTCGCGCACTATTTGTCTCAACACGTAGCTAGAAGGACCTACAAGAGATGTCTCTAGAGGTGACGAAGCAAGAAAATTGATTCTAAGACCTCAAAGAGAAGGATGCCTTTTCCAAGATGAAATATACAACCAGACTTGGCCATTTTTCAAGTTGTCTTCATTTTTCAGTATTCTGCAAAGACCTCGCACGTATGAGCGTTTTCCAAATCCCGGAAGCTGACGGCTGGGCTTGTTGGATAGCTAGAGTAATTGAACACAAGTCCCATGAAGACATTGAAAGCTAATAACCCCATCTGAAAAGCCTAAATGATGGGCGTACCTAGCCTACAGAGGCTACAGTGTATGTTTCATGTTTCTCCACCCTTTGATTTACGTGTCTGGTAGAATCTTTGCTATGATCTCTCAGAATATCAGATTGACAGGTTGACTAGTGCATTGCGAAGCCGAACTAGAGTATCAAATATCTCAAGAAGACCTCAGCTACAAAATCATCCATCTCAGGGGTCATCTTGAAGGGTGCCCCTGGGCTATAGGGGCACAATTTTATCATTAGAGAACTTTTCATGATATGAAGCCTCCCCGTAACCTCATCTTCTAACCTTGATTGTCGGAGCTCTGGGTCTCAGATGTCTGCATTCGAGAGTTCGTCAGATAGCTAGACTAGTCATGAAGAGATTAAATGCATCAGTAGGCAGGAATTCCAAAATTTAGACCTCCTTTAAGAAGGGCGCCCCTGGGCTCCAGGGGTGCAAAAACTGAAAATTGAAAATCTTTTGCAATCTTCAATCACTTGTACCTTCAGCTTCTTACGTCAGTTACCAAAGTTGTAGACCTCGGATAACCTCGTAGGATAGCTTGACGGATAACTGGGCTAATTTTGTAGAGATTGACTGCATTTACAAGCACATGTCACAAGATCTAGGCCTTCAAAGAGAAGGGCACCCTTGAGCTACAGAGGTGCAGATTTGCTTCTTCCTGAGAAATCCTCATAAATTTGATCACTAAAATCTTCGTCTTGGCCACTGAAATGACCATGCAAAGGTATAATCATCATCGTGAAATGCTCCTCCATCATGAAATGCCTCGTTCTAAATCCCTGATTCAAGTTCTAATCAACAAATACTACTTTTGATTGACACAACACTGACCAAAGTCCATGCTTGATATTGCCCAAAAACTGTATTTGACATCATTATAGCAAGGTTTAGACTCTTTTAAACAAAATACCTTGATGAAGCAAAAAAATTTGGTTTGGGTACATGTTAAACATAAAACACATTCAAATATTCATTGACTCTCAATTAATAATATATATCAAATTATTGTTCTTATCAAGCTAAATAGGATAAAATATTTCAATATCATGATTTAGCCTTATCTTTGCTATATAACTTCTCTTCATTCACTATTGACACTATCCTACATAAAGAGAATTTTCATGTGGATGCAATGACAAGCGCAACTTCTCTTGTACCCTTTGATGATGTGGTAAATGATCATCACTTTATGGTTCAATTGTTCTCTTTGCTCACTGTTGTCAATAAATCTAGTCCAAATATTCTCTTTTGTGCTATTGTTGAATGTGGAGAGTGGTATTCACACATTTACAACTATTTAAACAATATAAAATTTCCTAATAACACCTCTAAAAGCACTCACATTTGTATTTGAAATCTTGTAGCATGCTACAACATACTTTCTAACATTCTTTATCAATGATCTCATAGTGGCCTCTTGCTATGATGCTTTTAAACTAAGTCATAAATAACCATTCCCTTCAAGAAGCCAATTCAAGATCTACAGGTGGGCATGTCAGTGGTAGATACTTCAAAAATGATTGCACATAAGATACTATTGAAAAACAACATAACAAAATTCCTTTACCATCGTTAATAAATTTCCTCAGTGCCAAAAAATAGCAATTTAATTCAAACTCCAACACAAGAACTTTGTGCCTAAGCTTCCCTTGACCATTTTCTATATGGGGACTAGATATCATCGGTAAAATTTCTCCACCTTCTTCCAAAGGACATAGATTCATCCTTACAGCTGCTAACTATTTCACAAAGTGGGTCAAATCTTTTTCACTTTGTTCCACTATTCTTGAGGTAATTTATAGATTTATTTTAGAAAATATAATTTATTATTTTGGATTGCCTTACATTTTTTCTTTTGATAATTATAATCATTTAAGAACAAAGACTTGAAATAATTATTAGAGAAATTTCATATTCAATTTTTTTTTTCTACTCCTTACTATCCTTAGTGTGAGGGTCATATTGAGGCTTCTAATAAAACAATAGAACAAATAATTCATAAAACTGTTAGCAAAAATGGTATAGATTAGCATATACTCTATAAGTCCTAATTTAGAAATGCAAATGGAGGCAAATGCAATGCAAAAGACTCATATTCTAAACTATCACAAACCTCTAGATAGAGCACACAAAAGAGAAATTCAACAAAGTATAACATCAAAATCATCATAAAATGTTACCATAATCTCCATTGTGGTTTGATTTACTCATCGATGAATTAGAATGTGGATGCTCTTTTTGCTTGAAGATGACCAATTTGATAGCATGTACTTAGCATAAGTGATAATGGATGAGAATGAGGGACACAACATTGCTTGAATTTATAAATTTTGAGAACGGGAAATGGATGGATAAGATTTTATTGTGAGATTAGGGGTGGAGAATGGTTGAGAAGAATTCACTAGGATCTAGGAGAAGATGGAGAGTGGAGATTAAGGTAGTTAGAATGTGAATGGCTAGGATTAGCTTACCAAAATTAGTAAGTAGTTGTGAGCATGAGGGAAATTAGGGACATGTGCACCTAAGAAAGCTATAACTTTGGGATGTGTTGAGAGAATAAAGGAGCCATACTTGGACAAGTATTCTTAGGTGCTCATTATTCTTGTAATATGTTGAGAGAATTTAATGGAAGCACAAGTACAAGCGTTCCTAGGTCCCCGTAATTCTTGGAAATTGGTGAGGGAATATAGGCTTTATTAAATAATAATATTATTTAATTATTTTAGCCACATGGGTGAGATGGATAAATATAGGTGGAAATGTTAATTATTTATTTATTTATTTGTGAGGAGATGAAAAGGTGATAAATTAAATAATAGGTTATTTAATTTAAGAGATAGACTTTAGGTGAAAGGTATATGTCTTGGGTTATTAGGACTAGGTGATGAAATTAGTTGACTTAGAGATTAGGTGATAGGTTTAGTGATGATGGACAGACCTAGAGAATATTAGAGCCAAAAAACTAGGTTTATTAAAGGCAGATATATTCTTGATTATATAATGTTGGCTTAGGAAACTCTTGAATGGGCCCAACACTTGGGCCAAAATACTTTTCTCGTTAAGTTAGACTTTGATAAATCATATGAATAAATTCGTTAGAGTTCCATTCTCAAAATTCTTAAATGGTTGGGTTTTGGGCCTAAGGTGCAAAAGCATGTTCAAAAATTGTTCGACAATATGTCAATGTTCACCTTGTTATCGATAATTCCTTGATGGAGTATTAATTTGAATTACAATGGTCCAAATGGATGGCTAAGATTTTATTGTGAGATCAAGGGTGAAGAATGGTTGAGAATAATTCCCTAGGATCTAGGAGAAGATGGAAGGTGGAGATGAAGGTAGTTAGAATGTGAATGGCTAGGATTAACTTACCAAATTTAGTAAGTATTTGTGAGCATGAGGGAAACTAGGGACATGTGCACCTAAGAAGGCGATAACTTTGGGATGTGTTGAGAGAATATTGGGACCACAAGGACAAGTGTTCCTAGGTCCCCATTATTCTTGGAAAGTGGTAAGGTAATATAGGCTTTATTAAATAACAATATTTTTTAGTTATTTTAGTCACATGGGTGAGATGGAAAATGCTGGCAATGGTTTCCATTGATGTCAACACTTGGTGAATTGTTTTTGGTTATCATTGATGAGTTGGTTGATGTCTTGGTAAGATTGTTACAGTGGTTGTATTGTTGGAATTGGTTGTCAACACTTGAGAAGATTGTTGTATTGGTTGTCATTGTTGACAACATTCAGTTTGGGTTGTCTTTAAGTATGGTGGTGTGTTGTTGATGTTCACGGTTGGATGTCATGTATTGGTTGATATCATGTAAAGAAGTATTATGTATAGTTGTTGTCAACGAAGCTATTTTCATGATGATATATTAAGATGAGGATTAGAAGCATTAACATGAGGGTTAGAAGTATTGTTGATAATGGAGAGATGTTGATGGTCTATAACATGTTGTGTGCTCTCTCTTGTTGTTATTGAAGAATTATGTGTTGTTACAAGGTTATTCTAGCCTTTGCAAGTGGGTAAGAAGTTTTATTTTAGAATGTTGTTGTGAAGACTGTGTTGGGAGAATGCTTCACATTCCTCCATTATTGGAGATCTATGGTCTTACAGTTTAGGACTTAGTGTTTGTGCTTTGTGGACATTGCACTCCTATATTTTCAAGTCACTAGTTTTGTCAAGGAGGTTTTTGTGAAAATGGTGAGAGAATATAGATTTTATTAAATAATAATATTATTTAATTATTTTAGCCACATGGGTGAGATGGATAATAGGTGGAAATGTTATTTATTTATTTGTGAGAAGATGAAAAGGTGATAAATTAAATAATAGGATTATTTAATTGAAGTGATAGACTTTAGGTGAAAGGTATATGTCTTGGGTTAATTAGGACTAGGTGATGAAATTAGTTTCAACTTAGAGATTAGGTGATAGGTTTAGCGATGGTGGATAGACCTAGAGAATATTAGAGCTAAAAAAACTATGTTTATTAAAGGAAGATATATTCTTGATAATATAATGTTGGCTTAGGAAATTCTTGAATGGGCCCAACTCTTGGGCCAAAATACTTTTCCCATTAAGTTAGACTTTGATAAAGCCTATGAATAAATTCGTTAGAGTTTCATTCTCAAAATACTTAAATGGATAGGTTTTGGGCCTAAGGTGCAAAAGCAAGTTCAAAATTGTTCCAATATGTCAATGTTCATCTTGTTATCAATAATTCCTTGATGGAGTAATTTGAATTACAACGGTCCAAATGGATGGCTAAGATTTTATTGTGAGATCAAGAATGGAGAATGGTTGAGAGTAATTCCCTAAGATCTAGGAGAAGATAGAAGGTGGAGATGAAGGTAGTTAGAATGTGAATGGCTAGGATTAACTTACCAAATTTAGTAAGTAGTTATGAGCATGAGGGAAACTAGGGACATGTGCATCTAAGAGGGCTATAACTTTGGGATGTGTTGAGAGAATAATGGGAGCACAAGGACAAGTGTTCATGGATCCCCATTATTCTTAGAAAGTGGTGAGGTAATATAGGGTTTATTAAATAACAATATTATTTAATTATTTTAGTGACATGGGTGAGATGGAAAATGTTGGCAGTGGTTGTCATTGATGTCAACACTTGGAAAATTGTTTGTGGTTATCATTGATGAGTTGGTTGAAGGATTGGAAGAGGTTATCCTCTAGTCATTTCAATTATCCTCGATTAAAGTAGTCCTCATATTTTTATTTTTTAAATTATGATTAGATTAGGATAACATTTAGGAATTTTATTGTGATCTTATCTTCAGAGTTATAATTTTCATTATTATACTTGTGTTTTTCCATTGCTAGTTTTACATTTTTAAGGTGATGTATAGATGAAATGAATGATTAAAATAAATTTATCTTGAATTTGAATATAAAATATACTCTCATTGCAATAAGTATTTTTTTTCTAAATTTACTCAATTACAAGAGAGGCTCCTTGAATTGGAACAACATTATAATGAAGTCTATATTTAATCCCTTCTTTGTTTGGATATCACATATCGCCTCAATCATAAATGAAAATGTAGGTTCAACTCCAAAATGTTGATCAAAATGAGTGCATAAATATGGACATCAAAAGTTGATGTGAAAACGAAGTACTAGCCTAAAAAATGTTACATTACAAATTCCCTGTTGAGGATAGACTTAAATGCATTATGGTTCAACTAGTTAATTGTTCTTTTTGTTTACATGTCACAAATATGAAACATATTTTTCTAGAATTTCCCTTTTGTTAAAAAACAATGAAATGTTGTCTTAAAAAAATGTTATTTTTCATCGTGAGTTGAATTGGAAAGAAGCTCTTTTTGGTTTCGATCTACATAATAATTTAATTTTTGATTCAATTAGACAAGTTATATTAAGGCACTTTTGGAAGGCTAGATGTGCTTTTGTGTTTTCTAGCAACTATTTCATGGAACTAGTACTGTAAGGTTTTACTCTAGCATATGTTTCCAAGTTACTTGTTTGTTTTTGTAACTTCAAGAACTATCCAAGAAAAATGTTACGATCATGGATCAACTTCAGCAAATTCAAGACCAAGTTAAGCAACTTCAAGATAACAACATCCTTGACCCATGATATGAAGAGTTGTAGCTCAAGTTTTGATTTTTGTAATTTTTGAATTCAAGCATTTGTATTGTCATTGTAATTATTGAAGGATAGTATTTCCTATATCTCTTTCAACTACCTATTGATAGCTTGTATTCTTTGTAACTTTGTTTTGTCCAATACAAAAAAATATGATGAAATAGAAATGAATAGGGATGAATAGGGATGAAGATGTATGAGATTGTGAGCAAAATCTAACATAAAAGTATGTCGCATATCAATATTTTAATACATTTAACATTCATATCAAAACAAACACAAAACCAAATGAGAAATAACAAAAATATGCTAATGCACTATTCATAATATTTTTTAATATAAACTGAACTAGAATTAAAATTTCAAAAACAAATTTTAATCACTTTAATTTAGAAACTGTTTTTTTTTTAAATAAGTTTTTTTTAAAAAAATTGAAAATTGATATAAGCATGTACTAGGAGTGCGAAACGGCAACCCGATACAACATAAAAGAGAAGCTCCTGCGTGTTAACGTCTGCATCAGATGCGTGGACGGCCAAATACGTGGCAAGTCTGCTCGATCTCATCCTAAAGCCTTGCGGCTGCTTTCAGCTTTTATCACAGGAAAGAAATTCAAAGCAGACAAGATAAACACATCTTAATCATCAGAATACTAAAAATGCAAGCAAGACAGGCAGCAGGCAGGTGGAGGAATATGAACACGAGGAAGATAATGGCGATGTGCAACTGCACAATTGCAAAGCCAGGAGCTCGGGCGGCAGAACACGGAGTCAGGGCACTCCTGCCTCGCAATGACAACCTAAAACAAGAAATCCCTGTAAATATCAAATATTAGTTTTTATTTCCAGTTTTAAGGATACAGAAATTTAAATTTTATGTCTTTGTTTTTGTTTTCAAATTCAAAGTGCACTGCGGAAGCTTACGACTTTCTAAATTTCGATTGCTCATTCCATCTTAGAAATTCGCCCTTTATTCTTACAATTTGCAGAGAGAAAACGAGAAGGATATTTTGGAGGAGGCAAGAGATAGCACAGCCGCCGAGAGGGAACAAACGGACCAGGCGGCGGCCGACAAGTCCGCCGCCGCCCGCCGACGCACGGCGGAGGAGGCGGGCGGAAAGGCGGAGCAATGCCGTACGTGGGCGGGCGGAAAGGCGGAGCAATTCATACATCATACGGAAATATCGGTGGGAAACCCTAACTACCAGCAGACCCGGCGGTGGAGTGACCTGGACCAATTTTCTTGTGGAATCCCATATGCTATGGAAAAGGCTAAGGACGTGGAAGAGGTGCCCGACAGCCGCGGGTATGAAGGCGATGACGTGTCGTCCACCGTTCCGGCGGCCTCCGGGGAGATGGACGCGCTGTATGAGCGGGCGCAGGAGAGCCTCGAGCAGGTCCTCAGCGGCGTCCCTTCCGAGCAGGCCGTCGGCGTGATGACGAATTATGTTACCACAATTGCCTATTTTGAGGACCCTGGTAGTTTTGAGAAGTTTAGCGAGGAGCAGAAGGAAAGCGCGGAGGAGACCTTGCAACGGGGTGAGCGCATTCTTAAGGAGGCCGTTGAATGTGGCGGGGATGGAAGCATTACTCCCGCCTCCAGGTTCCTCCGCCAGCGCCTGCAGGGACGCTCCCTTCCCCTTTGTCGTCGTGCCTGAATTTTGGGGCATGGAGTGTAGAGGTCGATAGTATGAACAGAGCCTACTTTTTTGTTGTAGAAAAATATGACCTTGTGTTATATATTATTTGTATATTATTGTGAATTTGTGAGTGAATAATAATCGCACCCTTGTTAAATTAATCTAAGCTAATTAAATCAATTGTATAATTAACGTATATTAATCACAGCTTTAAAAAAAATTGACGTTTTAGTGTATAATTTTATTGCTTATGTTTTTAATATTATGGTAAAGTCTATAGGGAGAGGACTTTAGTAGAATTTTGAATCACTTCCAAATTTTTATTGCATTTTATTTGGCAAGCTCCAAGTTTACTTCCTTTTCTTAAACTTCACGTTTCAGGTCAAAATTCAAAACAAAATCATCAAATACATAGTTGATGCCTAAATTAACCTAAAATCGGTACATATAGTCATAGGTGCGTATAGTCATATTAGCGGCTATATTAGCATATGCTTTGGTTGACCTCTTGTTGATGCCTAAATTAACCTAAAATCGGTACATATAGTCATAGGTACGTATAGTCATATTAGCGGCTATATTAGCATATGCTTTGGTTGACCTCTAAAACAAGGTCACTATTTTTTTTTGATGGATCTAAAAAAAAGTCACAATTGATAGTGTTTGATGGGTCTAATAAAAATCACAATTGATAGTATTATTCTACTTTGGTTGATGGATCTAATAGGTCACTATTTTTTTGATGGATCTAAAAAAAGTCACAATTGATAGTTGATGGATCTAATAGGTCACTATTTTTTTGATGGATCTAAAAAAAGTCACAATTGATAGTGTTTGATGGGTTTGATGGGTCTAATGATGGGTCTAATAAAAATCACAATTGATAGTGTTATTCTACTTTGGTTGATGGATCTAATAGGTCACTATTTTTTTGATGGATCTAAAAAAAAAGTCACAATTGATAGTGTTTTGATGGGTTTGATGGGTCTAATAAAAATCACAATTGATAGTGTTATTCTACTTTGGTTGATGGATCTAATAGGAAAGGAAAGGACTGAACCTTTTATAGAGCACCTAATTCGTGTTCTACAATACGAGGTGTACTCCTCATATTCCAGAGGGAGGCACCTAATTCGTGCTCCACAATACGAGGTATTCGAGGAGAATTACCTAATTAAATTGCTCCACAATGCAAGGTATGCCAATAACCACGGTACTCCCTCTCATTACTCAGGAGAACTTTAATTCGTCATTCCACAATCTCCCAGAGGGTGTACATACACACACATGAATTTGAACTTGTGATCTCTCTTTCAAGGTGTACTCGGAGGAACTTACCTAATTCGTGTTCCACAATACGAGGTGTACATACCTTACCCCCTGTAAGATTTGAACTTGTGATCTCTCTTTCAAGAGTACAAGTTCTCCTCGTAATTGATAGCGTTATTATACTTCGGTTGATGGATTAAAAAAAGTCACAATTGATAGTATTATCCTGTGTTGGTTTATGGATCTTAAAAAAAGTTACAATTGATAGTTTTATCATGTTTTGGTTGGTGTGTTGTCCTTTCTATTCTTTCTTAAAAAAACGTATATGTCTAAAAAAAAATGGTCACTGATTAATTGAAGTCGCAATTGATACTAGTGTTACCCTCCATTTTTTATAAGGTCCTCCCTTTTTTTCCTCTATTTTTTTCTTCCCCTATTTTTTTCCTCTATTTATTTTTGACCTCCCCTATTTTTTATATGATCCTCCTCTATTTTTTATAAGCTCCCCTATTTTTTATAAACTCCCCTATTTTTTATATGATACTCTATTTTTTATAAGCTCCCCTAATTTAAAGTGTCTTTCCCTAATTTTTTTATTAGTAATAATGATCCTAAACAATTTTGAAGTCACAAATTCTATTTTTATAAATAATAATTGTTAAATATTAACATTTTTATAAATATTAATGTTTACTATTAACAATTCTGGCTAATAATTCAAATATGCCCTCTTTAAAATAATAGTTAAATCATATGAGTTTGCAAATAATAGTATAAATATTAGCAATTTTGGAAGTTACAATTGAGTGTTTTTTTTAATAATAGATTTTAAATTATAAATATTATATCTATTTAACAATTTTATAAAATATTAGACTTCATTATGCTATCTTCTTTTTAAAATATTATATTTTTTATATCTATTAACATTTTTTAAAAATAATAGATTTTATTATGTTATCTTTTTAAAATACTATATTTTAAATTACAAAATAATATTAGACTTTAAATTATAAATATTATTATGTTATCAGTCTTTTTAAAATATTAGATTTTAAATTAAAAATAATACTTAACCATCTAATTATGTTTTTAGTTTGAATATGGTCTTAGAATTTATATTATGGTCAATATTAACAACTTTAAAATCATAGTGATTGTCTTTTAAAAATATTACTTTAAATTACAAATATTGTTATATTTATTGAATATTTGAATCTCTGACATTTAATAATAATGATCAATATTAACAACTTTGAAGTCACAATTAATAATGTTTTGATCTTTTAAAATATTACTTTACATAATAAATTTTTTATTTTTTTAAAAGAAGGAGAAAAAAATTTATTCAATCCAAATCGAGATACAAGGCAAAAGCCACAGGCTCAATAAAAAGGAGAACAACCAACAAACCAAACAACAACACTACATAGTCCTGTCTTCCAATAAAACTCTCTCCAAAATCCCTAGATAATCAGAAGGTGACTCATCCCTACCACTGATATCCCAACCATCCCCTTTCTCCGAGGCCCACTTCGCCAAGTAGTCAACCACGCTATTCCATTCTCTAGGGATGTGATAGAAAGAGATAGATTCCAAGGAACTACATACACTTAAAATTTGTCTGACCATCGAAGCTAAATGCCAACACACACCATCCAACCTCTGGTTGTTCAACATATCCACAAAAATCTGAGAGTTAGACTCACAGATAATCCTCCTCCAGCCAAGAGAGCAACCCCACTCAATAGCAATCTTAAT
This sequence comes from Sequoia sempervirens, assembly GCA_007258455.2. Classification (NCBI taxonomy): domain Eukaryota; kingdom Viridiplantae; phylum Streptophyta; class Pinopsida; order Cupressales; family Cupressaceae; genus Sequoia; species Sequoia sempervirens. Next base: position 14,610 of record VDFB02203075.1, on the reverse strand, counting down.
AGCAAGGGCCTCCATCGGGTTATTAGAGTAATTCCCTTTGTAGACAGAGAAGCAAAAAACATCACCATCTTTACTTCTACCAATACCCCCAATACCAGCATGCCCAGGATTCCCACGAGAAGATCCATTAGTATTAATCTTCAGGGCCCCATCTGGAGGAGGCGCCCACTTCCCATCACGACAGACCCGTTTCTTGACACGACGGGGCATAATACCAGCAGTGCAACCCCTACTATTAACACCTAGGCTCAGATCCCGCACAACCACAACATCCCCGGGATCAATACTTTCAGACATATCACATTTAGCATAAATAGTCTCCTGAAGCCTACTGATAATCTTCGTGCACAGTTGAACACTATCTAATCTGGAATCACAAAAAACTCTATGGTTCCTTTCCAACCAAAGGTTCCAAGAGGTAAGAAAATAGACCTAATGATCCGAGGCTACTAAAGAAAGAGGAGTCTTAGCTGGGAGGGCTTTTCACCCTGGAGCTCTCCCAAAACTCAATGAGAGGCATGAATGTGGCCATGATGCCAGAAGCCTCCCACCATCGTGCCCGTCCTCGAGAAGGAGGTGAAAGAACAAGTGGGAAGAACATTCTTCATTGCACAAACAAGAAAACAAATGGAAGGTCCCTAAAACCCCCATTTAGAAGATTCTCAGTGAGACATTTCCCTCTGGCCAACATAAAAGAAGTTACTTGAAGCTGAAAAGTTGTTCCAAACCTTCCTCCACGAGAACTTTCAGTGGGACCATGTAGAAATTCCTAATACGGCCTTAGCCTTGAGCTTATGATATAGTACCTTTTGAACAGGACTCCAACCAACTTGTCCCTCTCAATGAGAAAGGTACAAAGCACGCCCTCAAGACCTTACCAAAGCAGCATGATCCTCATGGAGACCACACGAAGGCGTCCCTCTGGATCCTTCGGCAAGACACACCTCTAGTTACGTATCGTAACGTTTTAAAATGCTCCACACCAAATCCAGCAAGCATCAAAAGAGCACTCTGGAAAAGAGCATAGCTAAGGGAAACTAAGAAGAATGGGAAGGAATTGACCATCAGGAGTCCATCCAGAAGCCAGAGCATGAGCCATTATTACAAATCCAAGAGAGACCATTCTAACAAACTGACTCCTTCTAAAATTATCCAAATGCAGAACCTTTGCCCAACAAAGCAATCCGCGGCACATCCTGGCTCTCAACACCAGGAACATACTTGAAAGCAAGAATCTTGGCCCAATCCTGATCCTGGTTGTTGCACCATCTCCAGTACAACTTAGCCACCAAAGCCGTAACCACAAGAGCCATAGACCTAAGGCCAATTTGACGTATTACGTACTCTGAGACAAACACTGTTATGCAATTTTTACACGCCCCATGAGTAGGGACCCTCTTTTCTGATTTTGGATGTCTCTAGGACCTTTGGTTTTTACTAGATTTATCCTTTTAAGGTCTTGGGATGTTGGTCTTGTTTGCCTTGGCCTTTCCCTAAAGGTTGAAATGATCAAACTTGGTTTTAAATGGAAGTTCGGGTTTTGCCCTGGGTCTAGGATTTTCCAGTTCACACAGAATTTTTCAGTCTGGTCCATCATCGGGTCGCTGTCGAATTTCTGAAGTCGGTTTTGGATGAATCCAGGATTTTCTGGGTCACTCGGATTTTCTCGGACTGCGTCGGAGTCCCAAAGGGTGTGTTATCTACGGAGTTCGTGCTCACCCGGATAGTCCATCTGGCTCGATTTTTTTTTAAGTTCCATTTTGAGCTCGGGTTTCTGGATTTCGTTGATATGTCTTATCGGCCATTAATGCTTGAGGTACGTTTTCTCTGGCATGAATGTTGGCGAATTTAAAGGCTTTTAATGCTCTTCATGATTTCATTATTCATTTGCCATCTGCTCTAGCGCTTAGGATTGTTCATTTCGAGCTTTGGTCGTTGGATTTGGTCTATTCGCGTGTGGATTGCTTGAGTGTTTGTGTTGATATTTTCGTCGCTGGAGTACCCGAATTCGTAGTGATTCCCTAGATTCGAGCTTCATTCGGACTTCATTCATGGTAAGTCATCGTTAACTTTGCCTTTTGTTTGTGCTTTGATTTAATCTTACGGGTTTTCGAATGGTGGTTATCTGGGTCGGCCCTTTTTTACTTTCATGACCACATATTTATTGAACTAGGGTTTGAACTCACCCTTCCTTGTGTTTTAGCACCCACACTGTACATCCCTTTGATTATCAGTTGAATGTCGGGTATACCCCTATGGTTAGGTGTTTTTAGGGCCTTGCCTTGGTGGCGCGTAGTCTGCTATATTTTGTGATGATTAGGGTTTTGATATGTTTGCCCAGATTTCTTAAGTTTGGTGGAGTCGTCATGATCCTCTTGTCTTGTGTTTTGCTTGACCTTGTTCGCAGCATTTGAGACCCTAGTGCGCCCTAGTTTCATCATTTTGAAGGATTGAGTTTGAATTTCGAGCTTGCTTTAGCTCTCATGGCGGAGGTTTAGCTGTCAAACTTAGGGCATCATCATTTCGTTGCAAAGATCAATCACTTGAGAGTTTTTTTTTAGGGTTAAATTCATGTGCAGTCGAAATTGGGCTTGTTGTGGTCGAATTTATCTTCGTGGAATCCGAATAGGGAGGTTTGTGTGATTACTCGGTTAATGGTCTGCGCGTCGAACGGTCGTTGAGTTTTCGAGGTGTCCGCGGAATTCCTGTGCGCCCAGATTTTCTTGGATTCATCCATTTTCCCAATGTATGATGAACTCCCAGAATTTTGGGTTGTCCGCAGAAATCCGAACCACCCGAATTTTTTTGATTTTCTACCTGGTTTCATTTTGTTTTGATTTTTGAAATTGAAATGATGAACTAAAGGTTAGATGATGATTTCTTCTTGCTAAATGAATCAATATCATGGTAATTATGAATCTCTTTTGTCCGTATTGACGATTTATTTGATGAATGATGTCTTGGCAGTGGGAGTTCGTCTGGGTCGGATTTCTCTGAATTCCGCCCCGACTGGATTTTTCCGGACTACTTTGTTTTTCCAGATTACTTCATTTTCCCGGTTTTCAAGATTGATGATTAGTGATTGATCTTAATGATTTCATGTGGTTTCAAGGCCAACCTTTGACTGAGATATGGATAATAATTGGATTCTCATGAGGTTCTTTTGGATGCGAGGTTGAATCAAGCAAAGCGGCGGGAAAGGAGACCAAAGGGAACCACGAGAGGGATCCGGTGAATCGAGAAAGGTTAAGGCTAGATGTGAAATAGGTTACTGTTAATAAAGAATAACATTTGGTTAGGAGTCTCGGACACTAATGTGGGAGAATGCTGAGATATAAGAGAGTTCAAAAGGTTAAGCTCGGCAAGATTCTCCTGATCCACGGCCAAGGATGGTAGAATCCAGGCCAGCTCATGTGGCGGATTTCCTCTGGAGTTCAGCCCTCTGAACTCAAAGGCCCCCGGAGTGTGCCGAGCATGATTTAATCTGGGAAGTTGTCCTTCATGCGATGGAAAGAAGTATTGCTGAAGCCATCTGAGGATTCTATTACCGAGGCATTTGATATACCGGACTTACCAAATATTATGTACCTTGGACATGGACTTGCTTGAGACACTACTGAATGTGACCCTACCAAGCAGTGATTATTCAGTCACAGCTAGAAAAGTCAAAATCTCATTTCTCCAAATTTACCCTCTGCTTGATTCTAGAAATTGATTCTGAGCAGGATACTCTCTGATGCACGCCTATCCTTTGGAATGAGTGGTCGGCTTGAAGAGTGTTGGGGTGTTGGAGAGTTGGATGGTGCATGTTATAAGCAAGATTGAGCAAGGCATTAATTATCATTGGGTCATAATTATCAGTGCAATGATTGACAAGCAGATGAGAGATGTGTTGGAAACAAAGAAATTCACTATGTCATCTTATGTGATGTATGTGCTTGCCAGATTTTACCCATACAGGGGTTTGAATCCAAAAGGAACATTCGGACAGGATGTCATTTATGAGGTATACCCTGAGTTGCACCTAGGGAATTCAAATTATAGAAGAACAAATGATGCATTCACTATGCATATCACTAGGTTGCTTCAAAATGTAGAGCATGTGAGAATTTCTGATGGAGCCAAGGAGTTGATCAAGAAATATGGAGCTTGGTTTATATAATTCCCTACCTTCTCCTATATCAGGATTGATGGATGTCCAACTGCTCCATACAGACTGCCAAGATACCCTACCGACCATGTCATACTTTTGGAGGTTACTCAGCAGATATGTGATTTTGATGTCGTTGTTAAAAGAGAGAAGCACAAGACAGGGTTCGGTGGGGATTTTCCTTTGAAAATTGGTATAGCTGAGGTTTTCCCTTCAATTCAATTGGCTCATGCATCAGGAGAGGAATTGAGTACTTATGGGTTCTCTTTCCATTCTAAGAGGACGAACTTTGATATTATTGGCGAGGCACAGAAGAAGGCCACCAAAGAATATCACCATAAGGATGATCTGGAGGACTACTGGGCGAATAGCAAGGATGCCTTTGAGGTAAGAAAGAAAAGGTATTATAGGCTTCCAGCTGATATAATCAGAATGTATAATGTCAAGTTAATTCCTGATCAGTTGGAAGATGATGGGAATTTAGTCCAGGATCATGCATATGAGTCAGTCAAGGACAGACCTATTGGGGAGGTAAACTAGTCAGAAAAGGAAATAACTGAGTTGGAGGAATTAATGGCTCCTATTATGAAATCTACCAAGTCTTGGTTGAAGCATAAAGTATGGGAATTGGAAAGTGAAAAGGTACCTTGTACCTTTAATTTGATGGGAAACTTGAATGCCCATTCTACTTCAGAGGAATCCAGTGAGGATAATTCTGTTGGCAAAACTAAGGTGAGCTCACCTTTCAAGATTAAAATCATAGGCCCTAAGGAAGATCGGCTTGAAAAGAAAAGAAAGCCTAGGGGTAAGAAGAGAAGCCATACTGTAAAAATAGGAAAGTCTTCCGAAGAGGAGGAACTTGAGAAGGCAGAAAAGGAAGATGCTCCTCCACAGCCAAAAAGGGCAAGGACAACCAGGGTTTCTAAGAAGAAAGGTCAGGAGGCTTCTAAGGATAGGGTGGATCCTCAGGTGGTTGATGTGGAGAGTTCAGGAGAGAAAACCAGGGTCTATTTGAGAAGGTCAAGAACTCCATCTCCCAAGGAGACCATGCAAAAGATAGATCCTCTTCCAATGGCGTCCACTATAGAACAACAGAAAGATATCTCTCCTCCATCAGGCATGCCTGAGCAGACAACTCCTAGAGAGCATGAGACCAGTGAAGAAACGGAACCATTTAAGGAAGGAGAACTTTATGGCGCAGCTGCTGAGTTTGAGGCAGGACATGTAGAAGTGCATCCTTCTCTGCTGGTACAATATGAGGATTCTCCTGTGAGTAGCAAAGATAATGGATCCCCTGAGAAAGAGGATGTTCATGCCAAGACTCCATCACCCCTGCAAGAAGAGGAGCCAGAGTTGGAAAGCAAAGGCGATCAATCCCCTGAAAAGGAGAAGGATGAGACATTAGATCAGCATGAAGAGGTCAAGAAACTTGAGTATGAAGTGGGTGGATCCTACTGTCCAGTTACAGCTAGATAAAAAGTTAAGAAGAAAACAAGAGTCATTGTTAGGGACCTCCTCAACTGGGATGAAATGTTGGCTAAGATTGGAAAGGGTAAGAAGAAAAAGGTAGCCAAGGTGGTTTCAAAGATTGAAAGAGATGAGGATAGTAACAGGGTTATTCATATTGCTACCCCTGTTGCTGATAAAAGTAGAGATGAAGTCACCGGAAAAGATTATAATGTACAGACTCTTAATCTTGGGCCCGCTTCTATGGAGCAAGACATTGAAGAATATGAGGGGTCTAGTGCAGTGATCATTGTAGACTGAGGAAGGAAACACAGTCCAAACATGAGCTAAAGAAGGAAAATGAAAGGCTAAGGAAATGTCTAGAAGACTTAATGAAGCCTTTGCAGTCGTTTCACCCATCCTCTTCTGTTGCTGCTGGTTTCTTGCCAAAGGAGACCATTTCTGAAATACAAAAGATGAAAGCTTCTACCATGGCTACAATAGATTGGTTGAAGGAGGTACAGACTAAAGGAGATGATGCAATAAAGAAAATCCTTTCAACTGGAAAGGATGCAATAAGGGCTAAAGATTTATTAGATCATGTTTTATCTCAGGATAAGGAGGACGTTGATCTCTTATTGCAGAAAACTAAAGCAATCATGGAGTATGGTAAAGATCAGCTAGTTACTGATGGAACCCTTCCTTCATCTAGGGTTAATGAGCCTTGGGAGTGGTTTGAAGCCTTGCAAATCTGACAGAAAGCCATCAAGAAGATCTATAAACAGAAGAAGTAGATGGATGGTGACTTAACCAATGTTTATGATGGATGCATTGCCTTCTTTGAAATAATGACTGGCAGGAGGAAGATCGCTCCCAAATATCTGAGTTTGGAGCAATTAAGGGAATGGTGGCATGATGTCTATGCCCCTGATGTTGAAAACTTTGTGATAGGGCACCAATTGGATGATGCGGCTACTTATCTAGCTATGGTGGATAAGTACTTAGCATATAAGGCTGAATGGGATACAACAGTTAAATAGTCAAAGGAAGAAATTGGATCCATTGAATGTCGGCTCAGAATCCTACCCTTGCCACCTATTGCTAAGTTAGATAAAGTGTTTTTGAAGGTTCATGAATCATTGGATCAGAACAAAGATAAGGGAGGCGGCAATTAATGTCAACTTGGAGATTTGTGCTTCCCTATTATTATAGGGCATCTGTTGATCCGAGCTACATTGGGGAATGTGTTTTGGCCGACCTTGATGATGTATCAGCATTTAATGTGTGCCTTATTTTGAATTTCCTGAGGCTGACTTTTTTTGGCTATTCTATTTTGTAAAAGTTTGGCTGGGCCAACATGTTTTGAGGATTCTCTATAAATGGCATTCCTGCCTCATTTGTAAGGAGTTAGTTGGAGAGATAATAGAGACAAGCTAGATTAAGAAAGAACTAGAGCCTTTTGTAGTAGAGATAGTAGTTAGTTCTTTGAAGCAAGTGTTTTAACACAGAACATTGGAATTGTTGCTACATTTTGGTGATCTAATACAATTGAAGGCATTGTGGTTTCTCTGGTGAATTCTTTTGTGTTAGTTTATCTTGCATGGTTCCTGTCGTTCCATCTTTGAAATTGCTTGAAGATAATAGATTTGATGTTAGATTTAGAATTAGATTAATTTGGTGAATGATGTTCATGGTTTTATGCTTGGAATGTTTGTAGAAATCTCTGGTCTATACTCCCAGTAACTATCTGATTGTAGTAGAATGGTGAAGTCAACCTGGACCATACATCTCTTTATGCTTAGTTCGATTGTGGATGAATGTCTATCATTTGAAAATCCGTATGCCTTAGAAGATTGCACCTTTCTTGTGATATTGCATTGTGGGTTAAGCAAAAATTGGTTATTTGAGATTGGTCCATTCCAGGAATTTATCATTTACATTGTTTATCTTAGAAATAGTTTAGATTTCGTTACATCTCTTACACTCTCATCTTTTGTTGTTCCTTTATTATTCGATTAGATTTAGGATTTAAGATCAAAATATTGTAAGATTTGATAGGTTGGAAAGATACAGTTTGCTTGTAGTAAGGTCTGATTGTGATTACTAGCATTTTCACATATTATCTGAGTTGTTTATGCATTGTCAAGACCTGACACCTGAGAGACCTTGGGGTGATTTTCAGCAGTTTATTGTTGAAGACTATCTTTCAAGAGAGATAGAATATTATTTTCTGACTAAGTTGTTGTTGTGCAGAAAACACCATCAACAACTCCCACTTGACTAAACTCCACTTCGAGGAAAGAAGGTTACCTGACCAAAGGAATTGCCGGGAAAGAGCATCAAAATCCCTCACAAAGGAGGCAGGAGGAATCTGTACACAACACCTATAAATAGGGAGAGATTGCACCACAGCTTTTAGGAGAATCACTCTACCAGCAGAAGAGAGCCATCTGTAAGTCCAATGACTAACCTTACTCTGGAACTTATCCAAAATCCCCTGCCAAAAATCTCTACGCTGAGGTGCCAGAGCCAAAGGAATCCCCAGGTACATCAGGGGAAGAGAGCCAATTTGGAATCTAAGAATCCTGGCAATCTTGTTCTGAATGAGATGAGGAGTATTAAAGAAATAAATGGAAGATTTATCATCGTTAATACTCTGACCAGAAGCTTTCAAGTAGATGTCTAAAGTTCTCCTGAAATTCACTGCCTCACTAATTCTAGCCAAGCCCATCAGTCCAGTATCATCCACAAATTGAAGATGAGAACAGGGAGGGAGATCATTGTTCCAGCTCCAGCCATGAATAAGACCCTGCCGCACCTGAGATTTAATAAATCTACCAAGACCCTCTGCCATGATAATGAAAAGATAAGGGGACAGAGGGTCCCCTTGCTGAAGTCCCCGAGAAGCACTAAACCAATCTGAAGATTCCCCATTAATGAGAACAGAGAAGGAGGAGGAGGTCACACAACTGAGAACCCAGCTCACCCATTCCTCTTTAAAGCCAAAGGCCAAGAGGATATTCTGTAGGAGCTCCCAGCTCACCCGATCATAAGCTTTAGCCATGTCAAGCTTAATGAACATCACCTTCTCCTTAGAGGAAGCCATAGAGTGAATAACCTCCGTAGCAATCACGACACCATCCAAGATTTGTCTCCCTTCCACAAAACCTCCCTGCTCAGCAGAAATCAAAGCACCAAGGAGAGGTTTGAGTCTCTCAGCAATCAACTTGGTGATGATCTTGTAGACAACATTGCATAAAGCAATAGGCCTGAAATGATCCATCCGATTAGCCCCCTCCTTCTTAGGTATGAGAGCCAGAAAAGTAGAATTCAAAGACTTAAGCATTTGTTTGTTCTTAAGAGATTCCTGAACCACCTCAAGGAGATCAGACTTTATTATTTCCCAAAATTCCTGGAAGAACTCAATCGGAAACCCATCTGGGCCAGGAGCTTTGCCTTTTTTCATACTAATCACAACTTTCTCCAATTCAGGTAACAAGATTGGACACAAAAGAGCCCCATTCATCTCATCCGAGACCAAGCAAGGAATACAATCCAAGATAGCCCTCTCCTCGAATCTAGTAGCAATATCCTCCCTAGTAAAAAGATTAGAAAAATAGTTGACAGCTTCCTTGGAAATTTCACCACAGGATGAGAGTTGAGTCCCATCACTCGAGACAAGAGTGGAAATAGATTCTCCCTGCCTATGGGCCTTAACTGAATTATGAAAGAAAGCCATGTTCATGTCCCCCTCCTGAAGCCAATCAATATGAGATTTTTGCTTCCAAAAAATCTCCTCCCGAAGCTCCCACTCTTCTAAGCCCTTAAGGGCCAAGGACTCAGCATTCAAAAGGTCAGAGGATAGCCCATGGTCACGAATCTGATGAGTGACACTATCCAGCTTGGATTGAGCAGCAAGCTTCTGAGCATGCAGGTTCCCAAAACATTGTTTATTCCACCTCTTAAGCCTATACTTCACATGTTGAAGCCATTTACTAAAAGTGTACATGGCCCTCCCATGGGCAGGAAGCCCTTCGTACCACCAATCTAGCACAAGATCCCGAAGAGATTGATCCTGTAACCACATCAATTGAAATTTGAAAGGAGTTTTGGTGACCCCATAAGAGGAGACACAGAGTTTGATAGGCTAGTGATCAGATCCCCTCCAATCCAAGATTTTAGAACTGGTAGTCCACCTGCTGCTCATCCAATAACAAGAAACTAGAAATCTATCGAGCCATTCTGAGATAGCCTCATCACCACACCTCCTATTATTCCAAGTAAAAACTCCATTGATTGGCTTCACATAAACAAGGTTAAGGAAACCAATATTATCTATGAGCAAAAGAGAAGAAGGATCAAGCCTGGCTAACCCTCCTCATTTTTCATCCATACTAATAACAACATTAAAGTCACCCTCCAAAATCCATGGGAGAAACGGGTCCAGAGAACGGACAAAATTGATATGATCCCAAAGATGTGTCTTACCTGGAAGATCAGTAGGAGCATAAATATTGGAGAAAAGACATCTTTCGCCAGTTTCAAAATTGGAGGCAACCATAGAGATGGAAGACCGACTAGAAACCCACCATAAGGGGGAGACTTTCCTCGGGTTCCAAAAGCAAGCCAACCCCCAGAACTACCCAACACCCCCACCCCCTGCTAGTAGCCTTGGGGCCAGATACGCATAGCACAATTATTCAAACCATCCACTGTAAGCTTGGTTTCCTGTATAAAGACCACATCTGGAGCCTAAGACTCGATTAATCTATGAAAAACCTTTTGTTTAGGGATTTTGTTCAACCCCCTTACATTCCATGATAAAACTATCATTTAGGGGGGTGGGAGAAGTGGGAATCAATGGGTTTCATAGACCCAGACTCAACCAAAGTATCACCCATAATCTTAACCTTCTCTTGATGAGTCTTCCTTCCACTCCTTATTTGCATTTTATCTAAGGGCTACTTTTAAAATATTTTTAGGTACAGCCTAAATGGCGGGAGAACGTACTTAACCATCATAGGATCAGCGAATCCTATGTGGCAGAACAAGGAATATTGGTACCCACGAATGCGTGATGAGCCACCAATATTACGAACGAGAAGGCAAGTCCAAAGCCGGCTGACAAACCTATTGAACCCCTGACGATAAAATCAGCTCCTCCTTCTTTGCATCCACCTCCTGAATCTCTACCTGACCCTTAACCCTAGAAGAAAGCTCAACTGGAATACCATCTTCTTGGACTACGCTATCAAGAACCTCAAACCTATTGAATGTGCCATCATTCTGTCTATCCATCTAGGATCTCTTCTTTCCTTTGCCTTTATTATGGGATTTAACTGAGATAAATCCCTCCTTATTAACAGGCCCATGTCGGTCTATTTGGGGCTTTCCTTGTCAACCTGGAGATTTGAGGCTGACAAGGGAAGATTTAAATCTGGGGCATCTATGGTGTAGATGACCATATTCGTGGAAAATTTTGCATCTAAATGGAAGGGTTTCGTAATCTAGTTGTTGGATCCAGGAGGAAGAACCCATGCAAATTTCCATAGAGTCTGGTAATGGATTATTCAAATCAACCCGACACAAATCTGAGCAAAGAAATTACCTTGCCGATCTTGGTCTATCGTCTGATCAAAATTAATAGTCAGCGATGACCCAACTGGTCCCGAAGCAGGGCCACCTTCCAAAAGCCCCTGGTATTCTGCATTAAGGCATGGCAGAAAAATAACGGGGAAATAGTTGATAGCGCTAAAAGAATCTCCCTTATCTCGCCGGTTTCCCAAACCAGAGCGTTGAGACTCAACAGGGAAAGAGGCTAAGGTACCGGAAGCGCTTTTGGTAAAATGGCATCTGCGAAACCTGCTCAGGTTGAATAACCAAAACCGGTCTATCTTCTGATCTCTCCAAACATCCATTTACTTTTTTAATTCGAAACGACCCTTTTGACGAGGAGGTACCCTCCCCAGAAAGAGGAAACTCAGTCTGATCCTTGTTACTGCCATGCATCAAAGAGGATGGATCTACCATCTCCAAATCCAGGGAAGAAGCAAGACCCTGATTCTCCATGGCTAAACGAGCCCAAGCACCAATCAGAAGAGGGAAAGAGGCAAGCAGTTGGCCCAAATGCCCAAACCACCACGCACCCCCCGTCCAAGAGACCCACGCACTAGACAACGGCCAGAAAAATGCCCAGCCACAAAAAGGAGGAGATCAACCCCTGTCCAACCCCCTCGGACCCACAGCAACGCAAACCCCCAGGCACAAAGTAGCCACCAGCGGCGTGCCGGAAGATAGGCAACAAGCTGAGGCTGCGGGCCTAACAACGCTTTGAAGCTCAGCGGCATGCATAAAAAACATAAATACATTCATGAAAAAGTTTTACATAATAAATATTATTATAACTATTTTTAAAATATTATTTTACATTACAAATATTCTAAGATTTAATAATAGTGGTCAATATTAATAACTTTGAATTCATAATTAATAACGTTATCATTTTTTAAAATATTATTTTACATTACAAATATTATTATAACTATTAGAATATTTAAGTCTCTAAAATTTAATAATAATAATAATGAATATTAACAATTTGAAAGTTACAATTAATAGTTTTAAATATTAATACTAGCAATTGCATCTAAAGGAGGTTCAAGGATTATGCCGATAGAAAACTATATGTATGTTAATATGTTAGAGAGTACGTGTTTTGCATGGGTGCTTATGGACACCATGTGTTGCAAATTCTAGTTGTATATGGTTAGATTAATATTTTATATACTATAAATTCTAGATGTATATCACGATAAGTGCTAGCATTTTTTTGGGGGATTTTTCGAAAAAAAAATCAAGAACTAGATCTATTTTGCAAGATTAAACAATTAATAATAAGTGCTAAATAATGGGATGAAATAAACTTAGACAAATCTAGATTTTTTTTCTTAAAGAAATTAAGTATTATCTAATTGTGAAATATTTGCATGTACAATTTAAAACATTTAAAACAATACCAATGAAAAAAAAAGAGTTGTCATCAAATTGATTAAAAACCATTGCAAATGGAAATAGAATGTTCTCATTCACTTGAAAATCAATATTTATTTGGATTTTACATAATAAGTGAGATTTTGGAGGCTTTCACCTAATATTTTGGAGGTTTCTACCATTAAATGAGAACTAGTTTACCATTAAACAATAGCTAAAACTTGTTTTCCGATGACTCAATAGTGGTTTGTACACGTGAGACTTGTTTCAAGCTCAAATCTTACACTATATGTAGCCTTTCGACTAATAACTATTGGAATAATCAGTCTCTCTAATTATGAAATATATATTGTTATCATTTTTAAAAAATATTAGACTTTAAATTGCATGTATTAATATAACTATTAGAATACTTAGTCTCTCTAATTATGGAATACTTTTGGTTTCTAGTTATGCTTTGGATTTTTGGTTTGATGATGGTCTCAAAATTTATAAAAAAATCTATGATTTAATTTTGAAGTCTTTTAAATATTTAAACATGGTAGGTGTTTCGAGAAATTTTTAAGGTCCTTTTAATTCTTCATGTAGAATTAGAGTGTGGTTTAATTGTTTTCTTTAATGAAATTAATTTAAAGTGTGGTTTAATTGTTTTCTTTTATAAAATTAAATCAGTCTAGAAGTTTGAATATAAATTTTTAAGATTTAAATTTTAAGTTTTTTTTTTTTAGGAATGAACTAGATCAATTATTATGCATTATTAAAAGTGAATTTTAAATTTATAAAAATGAACTTTAAGATTATAATAAATAAAGAAAGAGAAATATTTAAAAAGTAAAGCTAAAGGTGAACAATCATACACAAAACTTATTTAACTTGTATATTTTAAGATTATGAAGGTGAAGCTAAATCCATCTTCAATCCTTCTATATGTAATTTTCTTTAAATGCAAATATGTAATTTATTTAACCAATTCATGTTAGATCCTTCATTAGCAAGCACAACGTGAGATGGTGCAACCTTTGAAAGATATAATTAATTTAAAACTAATTCATGTTAGATCCTTCATTAGCAATCACAACGTGAGATGGTGAAACCTTTGATTTAGATATTTTTTTATTGATAAATTATTGCTTGAAGCATGAATAAGTGTTCACTGACCACACAAGATTATCTCACCATTAGCCAAGCATCAATGGTTTAAACACTAATTGAATCCATCAAAATTTAGTGAATTAAATGTGTAGAAACATTGAGAGTCTAAGATCAATTTAGCATTCAAAAATAAGAAATGTGAAAACCCATAAAGATGTGAGAGAACTTATGTATCTAGTATTCATTTTATATTCATGGGTTTCCACCAAAATAGCCTAAAAAATAGAAACTGTTATATCTTCAAACCCCAAGGAGGAGTCCCAAAAGAATAAGCTCTTTACAATGAGCCTTTTAAATTATTTAATTCTCCTTTGATAATATGGAATACTTTCCTCCAAAAACTCACATAAGAAAAATACAAAGAGTGTGAAGAGTCATTTTGATTTTTCTCTTGTGCATTCAAATATTACAATAATATACAAAAAAGAGATATATTTTACATGTTAATAGTTCCATTTTGAGGTTATATTTTTTTATATAATTTAAAAAAATCAATGTAAGCCTTCATAATGCTAGTATATGGATCATCTGAGTGCATAAAATGAACACTTTCTTGAATAAATTGTCTAAAACTGACTCATCCACATGTTCATATTGCATGGAATTCTTTTCAAATTCCTTGCAAGTGATCCATACTCTCATTAATCTGATAATTGAAAAAGAAATAAAACTTGCCTCACTAAGTGATTCAATTTGTAGCATATCATCAAACTCTACTTTCAAAATTTTAAATTTGTACTAAAGATTATCCTGAGCATTAAACATTTGACATCCAATCTTACTTGAAAAATCATTTATCTTTTAATATAGTTTTTATCACATTAAAGGAACAAAATCTATTTTTACACCCCTTTTATATTATGTCTAGAAAT
>VDFB02203073.1:0-15737 GCA_007258455.2 Sequoia sempervirens | reverse complement strand
TTTATTAATAGTAGTTCTTAATCTTCTAACATTTGCATATAGTTTCATGCACTTCATTTCAAATATGAATGAAATGTGTTTCACTTATTCCATGCACTTTACTATATAAACAACACTTCCAATATATATAAAAATGCTTTCTATATTTATATTTATATTTATATAATATATATATATATATATATATATATATATATATATATATAATATACATATATATAATAATAACATTTACATGTTATTATATCTATATATATATATATCAACATACAAGATTATATTATGTATATTTCAATATTCGAATGCATATACATATATTTATTCATATAATAATAACACACATGTTTAAATATATATACATATATAAATATGTGTATTTAGATATGTACTAATGTACTCATATGGATGTTCCAATTATGTCAATACATACACGTATATCAATATATATATACATGTATATATATATATACATATATATATTGGATATTTATTTAACATTACATCCTTACATATAATTCAACAACATTAATTGACATTGTATAAATATATTAAGTATATATATATATATATATATATATATATATATACTTTATATATATATATATACTTTATATATATATATACTTTATATATATATATATACTTTATATATATATATACTTTTCTGTTTGACATTCCCATTTATATGGGTATTCCATCCATAAGCATACATAGATATGTCTATCAATGTATAATCATGTATGTACTTACTCATAGGCATGAGTTCATTGTAGACATGTACATGTACATGTATACGTATACACATTCAATGTATATATCACATCAGTCAAATTTAAACACATTAAGAAGAACTAACAATTAATAGAAACTCAAACATTTTACTAAAACAAGAATGCACTTAAAAAAACCATAAACTCTCCTAGTTCATCCACAAACAAAACTAAGGTAACTTACCATTCCTAGGCTATTGACTAGACTTGAATAAAATTAGAAGTGAGTGTGTGAAATATCAATTAGAATCATTTTGGTGTTATCCGACCAATACTCCTCTCTTGAGTGATACTTCACCTCTCTTTGGAGGATTGAATCAATTCCTGCATCCAACTTAGTACATAGAAAACATAGTTAGATTAATCAATTACAACCTTTTCATTACTTATATTTCATAATTAAAATCATTTCATAAATTCATTTGAATCAAATATTCATTTATTTATATTTTTGAAATTCATAAAGCATACACACACATTTAAAGCATTTTCACATAGCTAGGAAAAAGTAAATAGGCACTAGCACAATGGGGCGTGACATGGATTTGAATACAAAATGCCTGAAAAAATATCCTATTGCCCTTCACCAAGGTCTTATCATGTGCCTTTACCAATTTTATCTTGCCTTATGCCTACCAAAGTGAATTCAAGTTGTCTTGATTGAGGAACCCCCCCACTTCCTTGAAAGTTGTGACCAATTTGACCCCTCAAGGGAAAAAGAAAGGTAAAATGAAGAAGCTTTATGTTTCTAGTCATACTTCCCCCCCATAAAATTTCTTGGGTAAACCATCTA
Source organism: Sequoia sempervirens (assembly GCA_007258455.2). Lineage (NCBI taxonomy): Eukaryota > Viridiplantae > Streptophyta > Pinopsida > Cupressales > Cupressaceae > Sequoia > Sequoia sempervirens. The sequence goes on along the minus strand of VDFB02203073.1, from coordinate 14,174 downwards.
ATTCTACAATACAACCCTCCATGCCCTCTAACCTTATTGAGGATATAGTCCACCTATGTCTCCTACCTTTGACCAATCTCAAGCAACTCAAGGTCTTTGTGACCGTAAAAATTGCCCCCTTTCTCTTGGTTTGAGAAAATGTGACTAGGTGGGGTTTTAGAAACCCCCCACCAAAAATAAAAAAGTTTCATGAAAGTTGGTCTTGGTTGAGTTAATTTTGAAGGGTACAAAATTGAGGAGGTGGTCAGTTTCTCTCATATGCTAAGATCCAACCATCTAGCAGGCCACCCAAAGACTTTGGGAAGAAAGAGGTTGAGGATGTTATTAAATAAGTGAGCCTATCAATTGATGAGGAAGAGAAAGGGTTTGATTCTAAAGGTCTACAAAACACTACTGAGAGCCATCCCAAGTACACAGTTTGCATGGACAATGCTAGTATGGACCCTCGGGGTGTGATTCATAACTGTCCTCAATGTGTTGCTTGTTGGTGTGAATATATGTCTTGTACCTAGTAATTTATCTTACTAAGGATTTAGGGGACTTATTCACATGATTAAGTTTACTTAGGATATAAGATTATTTCTAGAAGTCTTAGTTGGATTTTCTAGAACTTATATTATCTAGCTTCTAATGCATAATTCCTAGGTAGTTAGGTTGTTAGTTGTCGCATGTCATAGGTTAAGACACATGCCACAATCATGTTCAATCATATTTTACACCTTTCATATATAAGGAAGGTCATTGTACACATATGTTATTTACTTCATACATCATCATCATTTTGATAGGTCTTAATATCAAGAAAGCTCATATTCTTGCATACTCTCTTGTAGAAGGTTTCCATTGTTTTTGCAGGTGGTCTTGGGTGTTGACCTAATCTTCAACTCTTTCATGGTATTAGAGCCAAGCCTTGAAAACCCTTCTCACCTTCATTATGCTAATGGATTAATCATAATTCCTTTTGTTTTTCCTAAATATGACCCTTTTTTTCAAAGTTATGAGGGTTTGAAGAAATTCAAGATCTAGAGGTAGTAGAGCTTCTGGTGCATATTCAACCCAAACAAACCTCACCATCATCTTTAGAAGTCCCAAGAGACAAACATTGATATAAAATATGCCTATATTCAGTGTCAGTTGATTTAGGAAAATATTTTTTATCTGTGTAGTTCGTACGGGCCCTTATATATGATATGATTTTACAGAATATATATATATATATATATATATATGTTCTACGGTTTTTTTAAAAATATTTAGGCAATAAAAATTTAATTTGGACTAAAATAATTGTCTTGGGAAAACTTTCAAAAAATATTTTGTATTGGGCATAATACTTTAATAATTGTGGGGGAATTATTTTTCTGGTGGATTAAAAAAACTGTCGGGTTTTTTTTTAAATCTGTAAAGCTATTTTGTTGTCGACATTCTTTTTAAAAACATATATACTATTTTCTGATTATGCAAAAAAATTATACCGGTAGTAGGATTTCATCAAGCTTTTGTCAATTCTAACGACCACCACTCCTATTGGTCAAAATTTGTTGAAGCCCTTAGTTTTTTCCACAATCAGCTCTAAAGTGTCGGGTGCTGAATCTTCTAATGGTGTGGGAACCTGCCACCAACTGTAAACCACCTTTGTCACCTATGCCCCGCCTGACCACTATTGGAAAAATGGGAACCTAGCAACATGAGCATGAAGTGTATATAGGTTGATTTGGCTACTCCAGTGTTGTCATTGATGTCAACAGTGTAGGAAGCATATTTGGTGTACAGTACCATATCTATTGGAAGTTGATCTATCAAAGTGCATTGGTTTTGAGTCTAGAATTCACTACAAGTGGAGATATGACTCTGCTCTCTTAATCAAATTACTATGACTCATTCATACAATTACATCATTTATTAAACCAATGTGGGAGACTTTGTATTTCATCAAGAAGAATGATCTAATGTTGTGGTTCTAATGGTAGTCTCTTTGATGTTAATGTGAGGAGAAACTAAAGCAATATCGGATCTAGAAGGTGTTTTTGGTTGAGAAGTGTGTGTTGGTTTGGATTTTTATGATGAGGTCCTATTCTTAGTTGATCTTAGGTGCTATTGGAAGAGGAGAAAAATTGAAGACTGTTAGAAAGCTCAAATTCAAAGGAAGATGAATGAATGCACAAAGCTTGAGCAATAAGTGGAAATTCTAAAATTAGATTTGGAAAAGGAAAAAAGATATGAGGATAAATTCAAGTCAAGCACTATAATGCTTGATGAGTTAATTGCTTTTCAAAAACCACCTATGGATGAAAGTGGCTTGGGATTTGACGAAGGAAAAAGTTCAAAGGTTAATCAACCCCCTGACATGAAGATTTAGAGCAATGCTGGAAAATTCAAGAATCTAAGAAGCAATACTAGAAGGATCCTTATGAGACAACCTAATGCTCAAAGGTACTTATCTTTCAATGGTGTATTCTATTTTTTCAATTGATTTGGGCATAGGGCAAAAGATTGTGAAAGTAGAATGTATGATACTTTATTGAATTCTCTGGTCAATGTTTTGAATGCAAAATGATTGGAAAAAGTTATGGAATGTAGAAGTCAGAAATTGAACAAGACATCTTATTCATTCAATGGATACTATTATCACTATAATTTATTTGGACATAAGGCTAACTAGTGCAGATATAGACCAAGTAAAAGAAAATTTGGATGGAAGAATATTGTGTGTTATGATTGCAACAAATCAGAACACTTTACAAGATACTGCAGGAAAAAAAGCATGAAAAATGATTATTTGGTAAAGAGAAATGAACTGATCATTGATTCAAGAGAAGTTAGAAAGGGAATGTAAAGAATTTGAAGAAAGCAAGGAGAATATGAGTAACAAAAATTAGAATAATCATTTTTATCTGTACCATTCTCTAGTGCAGATATTCTTGTAAAAAAATAATCCAAACAGTGGCTAAGGGGGAGCAATACTTAGAAAATTTAATAATCCCCTCTTCGATATATGATGTCATATCATGACTGAAGTGTATTTATTAAGGTTATGAATTTAAAATTTCATGTCAAAGGAATTTTTAAACACACGTGTGAAGAATGAAGTTTGCAAAATTTGAAAGGATGGAAGTGTACACTAATTTTGAGGTAATCTACTTGTAATTTGAAGCATTTATTGTGAAAACAATTGGGATGAAACAAATAAAACCAGATATGATAAGGAAAACAAAATTGATGAAAATAATTTGTGAAAAAGGAAGTGGAATTGAGGGGTGCTTTGGAAACCAAACAATCAAAACCCTATTTTTTGTCGGAGAAAATTATAGAGGTATTCTGCTTAAACAATTATTTTCTACAATTTTCATTTCTATACAATGGATAATTCGAAGGTAGTGAATGTTTTAGAAAAATTACAAATCAAATTAAGGAAGTATTCTCTAAAAAGTCTATTGGAAGATTTGTCGGGTGCATTTTATAGCATTCCTCCTAGAGTATTACCAACTAACGACATTCATGTATACATCTATGGAAATTTTAAGGAAATCTCACTGGTTAGAGTAAGCATTTTGTGGAAGAATGAATTGGAAGAAAATCATGACACATACAAAGTCTTAGTTGAAAAGAAATTGGATGTATGGAAAAAATTACCTTTGTTTGAATTCAACAAGAAGTATACATGAATGGAATTAAGCAAGCTTCATGGTGAATCTATTTGGATTGATGAAACACACTTGATAACCAAAGAGGTTAAAAGGGATGTGACCGGTTTTTGTTTCTCCGGACTAGTTCTGAAATGGAAGACTATTAATGATCAAGAGATAATAGAGATGACTAGTGTGACCCTTGAAGGAAAATAACTCACCTTGAGTACAATTAAAGATTTTTTCATTCGGTATATGGTACAATGGTTATTGGGCATAAAATTTTCTTACCAAGTAATGACTACACAATTTCTACAATAGACACTGAAAAATGTCCTAAGTTTGTGAGCATCATTTTTCTTGGTTGTCGTCCTCCGATAATTAAATGATTTTAATTATTTAATTAAATCAACTTCTAATCTTTATTTTATCTTGATCAATTAAATCAATTAATTGTGTCGCTAATATCCCCCTTTCTTTAATAATTAAATGAATTATTATTTATTTAATTATTTTCTTACATCATCTTTCATCTATGGCTAAATAATTATTACTAATTATTTAACTATTCACTCCCCCTTTTGATTCATCCATTGTTAAATAATTGTCAAAATTATTTAATTGTCCTCCATGTGTCTCTTGTATTAAATAATCAAATCAATTTGATTATTTAATGCCACTTTTTACATTTCTTCTCATTTAATTAAAATAATTATGCAAATTATTTAAATTAAATCTCCACTTGTCCTTTTTCTCAAATAAATAATTTGAATGGATTATTTATCCTCGACTTGGCCAAATATTCCTTTCTCATGAATTAATTGTTTTTCAATTTTAAATTCATCCATTATCCTCCCACTTGCTCATTAATCTTTGTCATAGTCATCTTCGTGATAGCCATTAGAATCATATCTATCCCTAGCCCACCACTTTTTGGTGCATCAATCTTCCAGCATTGATCTTGGCATCTTTCTACACTAGTAGAATTTGACAAATAAATAACCACACGACAAAAAATTTTAGTCACGTGACTAACACTAGTAGTATTTGGAAAATAAATGACTAATTTGGTCATTTATAAGTGACTAATTTGGTCATCAGGTAAAATCACAACTAAATGACTAAATAAATGACTTAATAAATAACTAAATAAATGTGCTCATTACTAAAATCTTGGCCATAATTTTCATTTTAATAAACATACTCTAAAACCTTTGTCAAGACCTTATTTTTAGTTGTAGCCCACCATAATTAATAATAAAATATTACAATCAAAATTACTAATAAATATTTTTTGTGGAATAAATATTTTGTTTTGTGGTGTCATCATATGAACACCAAAGTTTCTTCTAAATTGACAAAAAACCACCAAATTATAAAAATTAACGAAAACCATGAGAGAACGTAAAAAACTAAAACCCAAAAACCTTGAAAGATAAAAAAATAAGCAAAAGGAAGAGAAAAAACAAAAAATAAGAAGCAACCAAATAATCTAAGAGGAAAAAGGGCCAAATTTGTTTTTATAAGCATAATTTTCATTTTAATAAACATACTCTAAAATCTTCGTGAAGACCTTATTTTCAATGTAGCCCGCCAAAATGTAGCAGTGAGTCAAAACCTGTAGCCTGCCAAAATGGAGCAATGAGTCAAAACCTTATTTTCAAGGTAGCCCACCAAAATGGAGAAGTAAAGCGCAATGCCTGATTTTGGATTGCAACTTCTTCCCATTTTTCCGCATCAGACACAATTTGTGTAGAATCTTGTGGTAAGTCAATTTCCATGGTTTCAATTAATCTTACTTTTCAAATCTATACACAGTTAGGCCATATGATCCATATGATCCATTATTTTTAATAATTTCACTAGTTGCTTGTTGACTAACAGTGATTATGTTCTTTTTTAGGCTAATTATGGAAAAGCAGATCCATCTTGTGTCAAGCAGAAGTTAAGGATTTATATAGAGAACTTGGAATCGAGGTTTGTTTATTCTTTTCTTTTCTGTTATGAGGTGTTAAAAGTGATCTTTTCTTTTCAAAGTTTCCACTATCAAATTGCATAGTTCATAGGAGAACTTACTTTTATCTATAAAAATGATATTAAGGGACATGTAGATTGAGTTTTCTATACAAATTTCACAATTTGAACTCTTAAAATTAGCTTCCACTTTCTAAGGGGGCATGCAAATCACTTTTGAAGTTGAGTATAAAAAATAGAGTAGCACGTAAAGAAAAAGGATGAACAATAATAAAGGGAAAAGTGGCTCTTCTTATATCAACCATGTAGAGTACAATAAAAGGAGTGTAGGGATGGTAGGGGTTTAACATTTACAGTGTAGTGGAACAGTAGTTTAGTTGTATAGTAGATGTCATCCTACTTTATTTGATGATAACTCTTATTGAATCTCAAAAATAGGATTTCCCAAATGACGCCAATAGATAGCTATAAATAGAAAAATAAACAATAAATATTTTCTATATATAAAACAACAAGAGTCATCTATAGGCCCTGAAAATCTTTTTTTAACTTTTTGGCTCCACTTTGATACTTTTCTGCAGTCTTATAGATTACATCTCCATGATTAATATGGGCTGGAAGGGCTGAAAGGGCACATGTTATTCTTTTCCATTTATTGGGAAATAAAGAGTTTGAAGTGACTGAAAGAATCAAATATAGCTCTTTACTCTAGATGCTTTATTCTTTTCGGTTATTAATATATCCAGATATAAACCATGATGACTTAAATTAGAACTAGAAGAAATCTCATGAAAACTGCAAGAAGAGATCAGTGATTAGATGAATCATGAAATGAAACTAACTCCATAAGCCACAACAAACAAAAATATGCAAATGCAAATAAGAATACGTGCCCTTGAAAGGAGTTGTCATGGATAAAGAATCATCCTCCCTTATATCTCTTGTGAGAATTCCTGAAAGCTCTTCAATTATCCACAATATCCACATGCTATGAGCTCTGATACAAAGATTGTGCATAGTTATTCTTAGTTTATTAAATTTGGTGCTATTATTTTTATCCTGTGATTCAAGCTTCAAACCAACCCCTCTCATTAGTATTTGTCTTCTAGAACTGTCTAGAAGAGGGTAATCAAAATCAGTATTGGAATATCTGAAAGTCAAAGATCCTTTCCCTCAAATTGAAGCTTTGTTCACGACAAACCAGAGCTGAGACAAGCAAAGAACTAGTGGAAGGGAAGTTGAATGAAAATTGAGAGCAACTAAAATCCTTCCTAAGAAAAGTGCCCTTTCCACTATAACTGTAAGTTCTAGTGTCTCCTTGTTCATTTTTTTCGGCATCTCCTCATTTTTCATAGCTTCCTTGATAGAGAGCTTATGAAAGATGTGCAAGATGTTCTTCAATCTCAACAATTAATGTTGAGATAAAATGGAAGCATTGCTCTTGCAAATAAGGTGTTAAATCATTTATCCTTGAAGGAGATTTATGTGCATGAAGAAAACTTAGGAGGTCTTCCAAAATATTCTTGGACCCCTCATCTATGGTATCTTTTATTTGACTAACCTTAGTTCCAAAATAAGCATTAAGGCGACCAAACCAGTCTTCATCATTTGTCATCATAAATCTAAAACTCAACCCAGGTAAATTGACACTTTTTAGGTCCCCTCTCTTGACAAGCCAACCCTCACTAGTAGTTAATTTGTGCAAATTGGTTTCAACATCTTTGTAACTTGCTAGAGATGTAACTATGGCTTCAAGGAATTTACCAACCTTTAACTCTCTCACGCAGATCTGCAAATCCATCAACTATTTTTTTTTTCATCCTACTAACAAACATGCTTTCAAAAAGTTCATCCCACAGACTCTTTGAGTGCTTCAAAACAATATCACACACACATTGGCATGGAAACTCAAAATTTGAACCAAAAACCATTTTTAGCCACTCCAAGCTCCCTTCAAATGCATCTAGACTGTCCAATGTTTCTCTGATCAATGTCTCATTCTTTGCAAGTTCCTTGCCACTTTTCACAAGATCAAGCAAATACTTTCCCCCAAGCCTATATGTAGAGAGAATATCATCTACACATGTCTTAAGCCATGCTAAGCAAGACTTTGATATAAATTCACTCAAAAAAATCATCATGGTAGCTTGTAGCTTCTCTCTACGAGATTTCCACAACTGCACCTCATTTTCTGGGTTTGGAATCCCACCAAACAACTGTGATTTAGGTGGCACTACCAACACAGTCTTATAAAAAAGAGGCAAATCATTTAGAACCTCCAAGAAGAGTTCCCCAACCTGACATAGCGCTACCTATATGACTCTTACCACATTACAAAAAATGGAATTGATTGCCCCACCTTATTGGTCTATTGGTCGGACGTGTCTTCTGGTTCCAACAATGTGTTGATGGTTCTATTTTTTCATTGGCGTGAGGATCTTCTATCGGTGTGATGAGGTCTCTTGTTCCCGTGATGGTCTGATGAATTGTTTAAATGACAAAATGCCATGAGTTCCTAAATAAACAAGAAAGAAGAACGTTGAAACTTGCCCAGATGAATTGTTTAAATGACAAAACAACCACAAGGGGTGATTATTATGTTTCTCTGATCAATGACTCATTCTCTACAAGTTCCTTGCCACTTTTCACAAGATCAAGCAAATACTTTCCCCCAAGCCTACCTCCAGAGAGAATATCATCTGCACATGTCTTAAGCCACACTAAACAAGACTTTGATATAAATTCACTCAACAAAATCAACATGGTAGCTTGTAGCTTCTCTCTATGAGATTTCCACAACTGCACCTCATTGTCTGGGTTTGGAATCCCACCAAACAACTATGATCCAGGTGGCACTGCCAACACAGTCTTATAAAAAAGAGGCAAATCATTTAGAACCTCCAAGAAGAGTTCCCCAGCCTGACGTAGCGTTACCTGTATGACTCTTACCACATTACAGAAAATGGAACTGACTGCCCCCACCTTATTTTGCATAAGCTTTATCTAGTACAATGTGCTCCCACCTGTTATGTGGTTGGCTAAATCATTTTCTAAAGCATTGGTTCCTTGCCCCCATTGGATTTTTAATTCTTTGCTACCTTGGTTGAGCTCTTGAGTTGTGTTAATGGAAAATTGGTTCATCAAATTTATGTGAAGGCCAAGAACTTTGCCTCTGCCTTCACCTTTCTATTATATTCTTTCATTGACTTGTTATAGGAGGTTATATTTCATTTAAGTGATTTGATCTTGTTTGTTTGATGATTGGATAATGGTCCCATAATCTTGGAAGACCAACATGGTGGGTTCAATATCCATATATTGATCTACCAAAAAGGTCTCTATTGTTAGCATGGGCATCTCCAACATGGAGCCTGATAGCAATTAGGAGCACCATTCAACCTCATTTAGACAAATTTCACAAAAAATAGGCTTCAATCTCTCAATTCCTTCAATCCTCAAGCACTGTAGACAAGATATAAAACCATTTTCAAATACACTTTAATGAATTCTAAAACATATCCCAAATTCACCATAGGTTGTTTTGGAACAACCTGCAAATTGCAATTAAACCTGCAAATTGCATTTGCTTTAAAGTTTCTAAAGCCTTTTCAACAGATCTAATTTGTGTATATCCTACAATTATTGTAGTTCAGGAGGCCACATTTCTTTGAGGCATTTTTTCAAACACTTCAAGTGCCTTTTCTATGATCCCACATTTAGAATACATGTTGGTGCAGGAGCACCTAAGCTTCCATTTTCAAATTTGAAGGCCATTGCATCTTAGTAGGTCATTTTAGCATTTGAGGAGGTCATTTTATGTTAATTAGGTCTTGTGAGACCATTCACTATGAATTAGGATGATTTTAGAGTCAATTGGGTAAAAGAGACAAAGTTGCAAAAAAGTTGTAAAATTGCAAACTATCAAAAGTTGTTGCAGGTCATTTTTGTCAACTTTTGCAGAATTGCTAAATATAGTGCAACATGACAAATTTTACATGTCTGAGGAAAATAGATGCTCCTCCATTGAACATCAAATGTGCATTGATAAATTGAATATATACTTGATATACCAATTTAAATAATAAGGAAATATTAAACTGGAGACAACCAGATAATTGAATATTTTCAACAAACAATTGATACCAATATAAAGCCACAAAATCAGAGATCCTTCATTGATTTCCTCAAAATTATATCTGCAACATAGTCTTTTGAAATGGAAACATTATGGAAGCTTTATGTTGTCTATCTATCCCTAATCGCCTACTATCTTCTCCTATATCCTTCTTTTGGTCCTGGTCTCTCTTATATACATAAGAGGCAACAAGCTTCAAACCAAAAGACATGACTCTTGATAAAAAAACATGATTTTAAACTTAATTTAACAAACTAACACAATCATAAACATGTGTACCAATCCGTTAATCTCCGAGTAAAAGCTTGTGGTCATCTAATACATGTTCAAAGCTTTTACTGTATGATAGGGTCCACATCATTACCAATGACCGATTCTGACTATTGCTCAGTTGTGCCCAGATTATCCACTACCCAATTTATAAACAGATTGAAAGCTAAGAGGTGATCAATGTACCCCTATTCTGCATGAGTGTTGGCATTGGATATGACCACCTTCATATCATACTCTTTGTACATGAATTTCTCAATTTGTTTATGAGTATTCTACAAGACCATATCCTCATCATTGATCTCCTGCAATGCAATTGTTAGAAACTCTGTAAATTTTTCTTTCCAATCATCCCTTTCTCAAAGATTCCCTGTATCATCATGGAGTGGAGGAACCAAATTAAAACAACTGAGGTCTTCTTCGAGTCTTTCTTGATATTGGTTGTGGTATCTCACCAAGTCATTATATCTTTGTAGTGTTTGGTCTTTTAGGATCTGTTTACCCAGAAGTTCCTTCTTTTTATCAATCATTCTTTCTTGTAACTGGACATTCTCCTCTAGTGTTGATTGCATTTGCTTAAATAAACCCCAATAATCATCAGCTTGCTTTATCAGCTTATTGAACCTCTCTTTGATTATCTCGGACACAGTATTGTACTTAATGATTTTCACCTCCTTTTCCAACGTTTTACACTTTTCTTGGGCTTTCAAATGGGAATTTTTCCAATAGGTTGCATCATCTAATGCATCTAACACTCTCTTATCCTTTTCAAGCCATGGAGTGTACAATTTTGGAGTAGAAGAGGAAGATGACTTCTCCATTTGATGTGATAACTGCTTTTTCAATTTGTCATTCTCTTTGACCAATTTTTCAATTTGTGCTCTAGTGAATTTTGCCACATTGACATTCAACTCTGTAGTTTCTAAGGGATTACTGTCTGAAACTCTTTTGAACAAAAGGTGTCCAAATACTTGATTAGGATTTTCAATCACTGTCGGCCTCTTCTCATGAGGGTATAGTGACCAAATAAGCAAGGCATCCTCATCTGGATTGTATCCAAACCCTAAATATATCTTATTACTAGCTTCCTCTGATAAGTTCATTGTTGTATCCCCTCTTTATTTTGAAACTGTCGAACACAATTGATGAGCTCGTGTCCCATCCTAGTAGAAGTAGTACCCTAGCTTCTTGAAGTAATTCTCTACCTCTTTTAGGAGTGATGGATTGCATTTCCCTGTCAACTTCCTTTTTCAATTCTTCTAAGGCATCAACTTCCTTTTCAAGAGTAATGTCTTGCTCCTTTTGTCTTATTTTCTTCCCCTTATACTCATAGAAAAATGATTTGAACTCGAGAGTTTTAACAAAAGCATTATTAGAAATGAATGCATGAACAACCTTGATGATAATGTCATCAGATAACTCATTTGATGTTTCAAATTTTACAAGTTCCTGAGGGGGCTCATATTGTGTAATCACAGGAGCCTTTATTTGTTCCACTGGTTGCTCCTCTCCATCAATCTCCTCATCACTTCCTTCCTCTTCACTGTTGTCAGTGGAGAAACATACATCGGGGGTGGGTTGTGAGGGTATGTGACCCAAAGGCTCCACATCCTCAGCCTGCATTCCTGTGTAACACATATGAGATGTATCAAAAACATATGAGGGCACATCTTTTACTATTTCATTCATATGAGCAATAAGCTGCTCAATCCTAGCCAAGGGATCTTGTATATCAGAAAATGCTTCTCTATATGATGGGACATTCTTTCTCTTCCATTCCTCTGCAAGCACAACTTTATTATATGAAGCCATTCTCTCACCAGCGAAAGCTTCATCTCGGTTCCTGATCACATCATCAAGTGCAAACCAATGCTCATACCCTGACAAATTCTGATTTAATCTTGCTTGATGAGTAAATCCCTCTGCATCAAATTTCTTTCTTTTATACCCAAGAGGAAGGTTGTAATGAGCTAATTTAGCATCAATTTCTTCATATCCTTCAATGGCAGATACTGTGAAATCTCCAAAACAAAGAGTGCTAGGCAAGAGTGATTGTTTATTATGACTCTTGAGATGTTTAGTATCAGACCTTGCTAATTGTCGTACTATTTCCAAATAAGCAACTCTATTAGGAACCACTTGGGGTAGCAAATGTGGAACCCCTTCAAATCCATAAACCCTTATTACTACACAATCGGAGCACAATCGGAGAAGGCATACCAGTCTCCCCAATTATGGTTCACCTTGCCTCTCAGGTTGTTTTCCTTTGGTCTCAAAAATATCTACACCTCAGGGGATAAATTGTGATCATATGAATAGCCTAGCAACTTCATTAGTGGTTTAACAAAATATTCTTCAAAATATAAATAGTGAGACCTCTCACATCGACTATCCCATAGTGCAGTCCACATCTGTATAGGTTTAAAGTTTTCATCTTTATTTGTGTCTTTGATTCTTAATTCTTTACCCCACACATTTCTAGCATGTCCCTCATATAAAAGTAAATGCTTTAACAAGGAATAGTGTTTGAAATCTATGCAATCACTGTTGTTTTTAATTCTTTCAAGCCTTTGATTTAGGGCATTCACCAAATAGTTTGCATAGTCAAATGACCTAGCATCTTTGCTTTGTATATCAGCTGCTAGAACCATCGGTGCAATAGACATAAGTGGTGGAACCTCAATTCCCAAGACTTGACCAGCTGAGTAGTAGGTATATTGGAAGTATTCTTCAAACAAATCTATATGAAATGGAGGGTTTTCATTGCTCAATTTTTTTTTGAGTTGACCTTGCTCATTCTTAGGTTTGTGCAAAGCTAGCTTCCATCTCTTGTAACTAGTATCCATGCAACAGTATTCTGTCAAAAAGTCTCTAATGGTGAATGGCAAGTTCATGGGACCTTCTAACTGAAATACATTAGAGATCAAGTCTTGGGAAATAACAAGCATATCGTCCCCATTTGGTGATTGGATAGTTCTTTTCTTGGCATTATACCGACTGGCCAGAGCTTTCACCAATTCTACGTTGATGAACACGTTTGGCACCACAAGCCTTCCTAAGTTCAGTCTCCATGGGTTATAGACTGGTTGAAATCTGAATTATTTTTTGTAGTGATACATAAAAAGCTCATAGCCCCGGTGTGGCATCCAAACATCCTCAAGACCCCTATGTTTATCTAACAATTTACTTGCTTGAACAATTCTTCTGGGTCTTGGCCCTGACCCCGGACACTGATCTATCAAGTCTTAGTTTAAACTCCTCTTTTCAATTTTTTGTTTCTTTGCCTTAGGTTTTTCCACATTTTCTTCCATTGCAAACTCTAAAAAAATGCAACTTTCTAGCTAAGAGTGGAGTACTTACGTGAATTTTTGCTTCTCCTAGCTTCACTGTGTGAGAGCTCTGAGTTCTATCCTTTCTACTTTTCCCCTTAGCGTAGCCTTTCTGGTTTCTGCAAATTGTATGATTAATTTGTGGTGCAATTCACCTCTATTCTGGCTCATTAATATACCACTTTCTTCAGTCTTGTCATCGGGAAGAGCATTTATGTTAAATATCCCAACACTGTTTTTGACGTCACATATTCAGCTAGTAGTAATCATTCATCGCTATATCATTGGGACCTTGGTTCGTTTTCCATTGATGGCCACCTTCTCCATCTATAAGTGTTTTTCTTTTGGTCTATCGGTAAGACATCAAACAATGTTACCTCGATGCATCCCAACTTCACTGATAAGTGTTAGACTTTGATACCCCGTGATTATATCGGGCTATCAGGGGAGCTTCATCATTCATTTTGTTGATGCACCAAAGTTGTGGCGATGTGATAATCTTTGTTGTTTCCATCGACCCATTGGGGAGACTACCTTGGAAGTTAGCCCAATGGAAGGATATTACGCCGATGTAAGGATATGAATTTCCCCTATCGGGCTATCGATGGGGTCGTGATGGGAGTTCCACCGATAGAGTATTGTTAGCCTGATGGTATCAAAGGACTTCAATGGATTTCATGAATGTGATTATTTGGGTATGTTGGTTACAAAAATGGATTTTTTACATGGACCTCAGTAATTTGTCTAGATCATGAAATTGAGTCTAGTGATATTTTGTAAGGATTAGGAGATAAATGAATAGATGTTAATGCAAATATGTGGGATTTTTTTTTTTAGTCC
>VDFB02203072.1:0-13759 GCA_007258455.2 Sequoia sempervirens | reverse complement strand
AGATTCAAAATAAATTCGTGCTGTAACATTTTTTGTTTTTTTTTAAACTCATAAAAGTTTAAAACATTTTTTGAAGGGTTTTTTTTTTAAATGGCGGCAATTTTCTGCAACTCCTACGTTTTGTTTCTGTAACTGTGTGTGAATTTTTTTTTAAATACTTGGACATCGTCGCTGCAACCTACAACTCGTCCTGCAGCCTGGATGTCGTCGTTGCAGCCTGGAAGCCGCTGCTTGTGCCTCACTTGCGGCTGCAGATTCACGTCTTCAACATTGCAAGCCGTCGAAGGAGGCAAGTTTTAATTTTTTTTTTAAATTTAGGGTTAGTTAATTAGGTACCAAATGTAAACCATATCTTCCCTTCATAAATTTTATTATTTAATATGGCTTAGCCGCAGAGTGAAAAATTATAGTAGTTTATGTATCTTATTTTATTTAGCGTTTAATATTTTATTATTTAGTATTTTATTTACTTATTAATGTTTACAGTTTATGGTAAATTATATTATTATATATTTACAGTTTGCTTATTAATATTTAGTATTAATATTTTATTATTTTATTTATACTAGATTTAATATCAATAATAAATATATAAAATTTATATTGATATTAATAAATTAATATTTAATAGATTTAAATATACTTATTAATCACTAATATTTAGATTTAAATAATTATATTTTGTGGATATAGTACTTATATTTATTAAATAACATAACATAACATAAGACGAATTTTATCCGAATTTTATACTTTTCGAATTTTTTCCTTGTCGAATTTCATTCGAATTTCAAAGATGTCGAACTTGAATTCGAATTTGAACCTAGTGACTTAGTGTATATGTATTTTTAAATGTAAATGTAAATGCAATTATTGGATGCTCTCCTAGAACAATAAATGCAACATATCAATCATTAAAGAAATCTATATCTATGTATATAAATGTGTGTTTCTAAATGCAAGTGTAAATGCAAAGAGCATATGGTTTTGTAGTGTTATAGATACAACATATCCATAAATTAATGTAATTGAAATTCTAAAGTCTTCAACACATATAATATAAAATCGATCATGTTGGTGTTTTTTCCTATAAACCAGGTTGGTCTTCTAATCTACCTATGGAATTGCCAATTCCAATCAAGGGCAGCTCGAAGGACTTGAACCAACTGACAAGGATTTTAATAATAACCTCCTACACTTTGGGCTTTGCAAGACCCAGGAGGGTGGTCCCTATAATGTGTTTATGATCTCTGCACCAAACTCATAAACAATCATTAACTATTCAAAGATAATCCCACAAATAGCTCAACCTAATAGGATACCACTAAAATGAATTGGCCTTTCACCAGTAATATCAACTACTTGGAGCATGAGATGATTACAACATTATTTCATAACTTATGATAGTCATTTTATTTGCAATTTGGCGGCAAGCCCTAAGCAAAGACATACAAACACAGAGTTTCACAAATTCATACAATTTAGATCAGTGCCATATACCATTGGGGAGTCAAATTCACAAACATTCATGACTCAACAACAGATTTAAATACTTAGCACGCATGATCCCTGGCAATATTGCATTACAATAGTGTCAATTCCTGTCCCAGCCCAATACTTCTTACTAAATCCCTCTACAAACATACCCATCCATGATTCCATCCAAGCAATTTAATTAATTCTTTGAATTAAAGTCAAAACGGAAAACACACACATCAGAGCAATGAGATGAACGTCATAATCCTTGATTATTCTATTCAAAATTATGATATGTTTGTATAGAGGAGAGACATGAGCTTGAGATATAACATCATAGCTCAAATGCTAGTGCTGCTTATGAAACATCAAATCTCCATAACTTTAAAACCCATTACAGGATAACCCCAAACCTAAATTGCCTTAACATTTAAAAAGGTTCTTACAATCTGCTCTGCAACTATACCTAGACTCGACCTTCAAAATATCTGACTTGCCAACCCTTATTTCCGGCCTTGAAATCCTTCTTATAGAAAACGAAGGAGCAACAAGCATCGGGCCAGAAATTACACATCTCACCGATGAATTGGACCGCTATGTGCCAATTCAAAATTATGATCAAAACCACCAAGTCCCGGAGCATCTTTTCGTTGATTTCTACTCATTACACATTAGCTGCAGCATTTGTTACACCTCAGAACCTGTGCCCAAAGCCGCCATGGAAACAAAACCATAATCAGTTATAATATAACTGTTGAGCTGTCAGTTGCCAGTAATAGACACCATTTCACTCCTCTTCGGTTAAGTACTTGTCCACCCAATTCTGATATTCCTCATCCATTGGCCAATTAAAATTCACCACCTCCCTCACCTTGGTATTGTAAGGTGTGAATTTCACCGCAACCTGGTTGGCCTCCCTCTCAAATGACTCTAAGAACATGCTGGTATTAATTATTTTATCCATGCTGCTTACCAACAAGTCATGGTCTGAGTCATCACAAATCAATTTGATTTGTGCATTAATAACCTCTTCTGCCCTATCTTGCCACTGCTGCAGTGTCTTAATATTTCCTTGTGCATCTATTACATCTGGCAGAAAAGTGTCATTCCAATCATCAAAACTCTTTACTAGTTCCCTAATTTTCCTACTCAAATCATCAAGGTGGCCCTGAATCCCTTCAATGATTTCAAGCACACAAGATTTGAGGTAGGTATAGCGAATGTGACTAGGGCCCTCAAGTATTTACATCAACAACCGGGAAGCCTTTAAACATAATACTCCAAATCAAGGGTCTGCTGGGATCCACTTCTCAAGCGTAGGTAGAACCACTTCCCATCTCTAATGCTCTTTGTATTCCACCCAAGAATAAAGAATATAAAGAATGTGTGCCACCTGGCACCCAGAATCAACCTTCTTGGCATTTGCATAAATGCCCTCAAAATGGTGCTTCAAACCCTCATTGTGTTTAGCCATAGCACCATCCTCACTCGCCCTTAGGGCATCCTGTAATTCTGTGATTTTATTCATCATCTACTTTTTGGTAGGATCTGCAGAATACTCATCTTCCTCTTTGATTGGTCCTGGTGCAGGGCTATTAGCAGGTGTTTGGATTGGGGATCCAGGAGTAGAAATGATTGGGATAATAGGGCAATGACCCTATAGTGCAGGTGGCAGGTAATGTCATAGCTAGCAAGCAGAGGTAATCAGATTCTCCCACCGGTCAGATCTCACCTTATCTATTCCCGTGACCGTTGAAATTAACATTTTTCTGCTGCATTCTACTATACTCCCCAATTATTGCATTGTACTTTTCCATCAGGCTTTTCTTTTCAGCTTCATCTCTTTCAGCTGTCTTCTAGGCCAATTTGGCCACATTCAGTGTCAGGCTTGTGGCTTCTGTTGTTGAGGTTTCAGAAGCTCTCTTGATAATGAGCCCGCCCCTTAGACTTGGGCTAATATCAGCCACATTTGGTTTTCTACCTTGAGGTGCCAGTGCCCATATGGCTAAAGTTTCATATTCCTCACTAAAAGCAGAGTCTTGTAGAGTTGCCTTGACTTCTTCTTCATTGTTTTGCATAGGATGCTTAGACTGCATAATAGCATTGAATGCTACAGCATCAGCTATGTCCCATTCAGGGAGGAGTAAGACACCAGCCTGAGATACAAGTTTCCTTCCTTCATCAGGAGTGATGCTTTTGAATTGCTCCATTAATTCAGCTTTTACTTCATCATCATTCTCCTGGTCAGACCTATCAGGTCTTGATTCCCTCCTGGTCTTGCATTTATCCTGATATTCTTCAAGTTTCATCCTCCAGATCAACTACAAGAACACAGGAGTTTTCACGAAGGCATCATCATCCAAGAATGCCGCAGGTAAGCCACCATCTTGTGTCCCTGCATAATACTCACCCTTTATATCCATATCATTAACATCAATTGTATAGATCTAGAGGGGAGGGGATACCAACCTGCATGTCCTGATCAGTTGCGATTATTTCATCCACCAGAGCCTCTTGTGACTCCTCAACTCTTCACCTCTTAAGGCTTGGCTCTGATGGTAGCTCTACAAGGTCATTTTTAGGTGGTGAATCCAGATCCACAATCTTTATCCCCCTAGGTTTCCTAATCCCATGACCCGGTTGTGATGATGTTTTCATTATTTGTTTCCCTTTTTTATCTCCTCCTTCTTCATCACTGCTATCATCTCTCTTCCTCCTATATAGAGGCATGTCCACTGGTGGCTGATAGGTCGGCATTCTTTCTTTAGGCCTCACCTCTAATCCCTGAATTCCCCAGTCCAGTTCCAAGTTTATTTTCTTGGTTCTCAGGGTGCTCATGATTTCTTTGAAATTATTCATCAAGAAATCAATTCTTTTATGAAATGGAGTGAACTCCATCAGTGGATCATATTTTGGATCCAGTTTATGCACCATGGCCAGCATTTTCTCATAAGCAATCCACTTCTCTTTATTTAATTCCTGCTGGCTCAAATCGAACTCATTTCTAATCAAATCCTCAGAAAAATTGAAAACATGAGAAAACTTGCCACCCTTAATTCTTTGCCTAAATAGGGCAAAGAATCCCTCAGGGTCATGCTGCCTCCTACATCCACTCTTCAAATGGTAGTCATCAAAATATCTATCAAAGTGAACCCATCCTCCCTTGGAAAAAACAAAGTCTGAAACAACAGTATAATCAGGGAACAAAGTCCCTTTTCCTTTTCTTGTCAAATTATCTTCATGAATGCAACCTAGTTTCCACATGACCTCTGCAAATCCCATTCTTAATGGTACATTATATGGGAGAATATGGGGAGCTCCCTAGAAACCATAAACCCTTAGGACAGTGCTTACTGGGTATAGAATGATGTCACCCCAATTATGAAACACCTTCAAATCAGGCTTCCTCACTTTGGGTCAGAGGAAGTCATTGAAATCCTCAGTAATCCTTGGCACATTCACCATCAGTCTAGATATGAGCCTGGAAGCAAAGCAATTATCAAACTGCACAAAACTGGCATCTCCCTTGTTGTAAGACAAGTCTGCACTCCAAGCCTACACTGGTAATTTTTCTCCATTCATCTCCTGCCTCAACTCCATTTTCTCTGAGAAGAAATTGGCATTCTTGTACAAGAACATATGCATTAATAAGGAGTACCAATGTCCCCCACATACAAGTTCAGCGAACCCTCATGTATCCTTTCAACAAGGAAAGAAGCATAGTCGTACACTATAGAAAAGTTAGGATGCTAAATTTGAGCCCCCATAAACATATAAGCAATGGGCATCTCGGTATTAGGGCTGAAACATAAAATTTGGCAAAGTGAATAAAAAGTTTCCAAGAAATGATCAGCAAAATAACTCAACCTGAAAGGTTCTCGGTCAGTTGGGCTGATGTGAATCGTTGAACAACCCACCCTGGCTAGATGAGGAGGAAGCAACTTTAATCTGAAAACAGGTTGTGCCCTAGCATATTCCTGCTCCATTTCATCAAGGTCTATCTGGACCAAGAATGAGTTGTATTCACTTAAATCAAAAACCTGCCGAATCTCATCTACATTTATATTCAGTAAAACCCTGCCATCATTATCCCTGATAATCCTTGTGATGGGATCATATTATGCAGCCACTACCCTGAGTAGGTCAACATCAAGAAATACATTTGGCACCACAAGTTTTCCCATATCATATCTCCAACCATTTGAAAAAAGATGAGACACATTTCGATGCCCATACCATCTCCTAAACATTTCCAAGCCTGTCATTTCTACCCTAGCATCCATAATGTTATAGGTTTTATATCTTAATTCCTCACCTAATGCTATCCCATTTATTAAGATCAAACCCCTCTTCTTGTCATTTGTTGACAAAGGGAATTGGTCAAGGATATCGTCGTATAGATTCCTTCACAAATAATCAATATGGCCAGAATGCTGCTTTAGTGGTGCCATTTCAAACAACCAAGGCTTCTCCTAAGATCAAATTTGTCAACAAACTAGGGCTATCCAAAACAAAATTATAGTAGAATTTTGCATTTTCCCACAATTCAAAAGAACTAGTAACCCTAGAACCTTAATCTAGAAAACCACTGACCAACACAAAACAACCCTCCATAAGAATCACATTCAAATAGAAACAGTGATAAAGAAAGTAACTCATGGGATTTTGCGCCCTGCAGAAAATCAAACCTTGTTGTAATTGCTTTGAAAAAACTCTATCTTTGGCTCTAGACCGCTTGGAAAACATTTGAATGCCCTTGTGGTGAAGATAGCCTAAAATTAAATACTTAGAATTTATGAGAAATGGCCAAAAGACATCTCATCCGCTATTAAAGCTTACTTGCACGATGTGCTAACGGCTTCAATTGTATTTGATGCAAATTTAAATCTTCGCCATCGATCTCTTGTTTCTGTCAGATTATCGAACGGTCACCTTCAAAGAAGGTGACAACATCTCCACGTCATTATCAAGGACCCACCATAATACGTAGTGCCAAAAGAATACACGTGGCGCCCGCCCGTGATATCACGATCATTAAACTCCCTTAAGTTTAGGATCACGCGATAGCGGGCAACCATTGATTCCCTTCATCGGTGATCACGATCATACATAACAGGGAGCAGCATCAATACCTATCTGTTGAGTAGCTTTTTTCAACAAGGTTAAAACATCGCCGTTGATCATGAGCACGTGCATCTCACATGTGGTTTAGTAACCCACTCCATAATGCACTAAAGTCTAATACACATATTAAACACTTTTTTTTTACTCTTTTCAGCATCGGCAAACTGGGACATGTGGCGCTCACCCTCGATATCGCGATCATCAAACATCCAACGATGGTGCCATCGCGAGATCGCGGGGAACGGTCAAAATCAACCGTAGGGAAATCGACGATCATCAAAATAGCCCCTGAAAAACATTAAAAATACTTAGAATAAAATAAGGGGAAAGGGACACCGCCTAAGGCAACGACAGTTGATGACTCAATGTTGTTTTAAAAGCGCAAGGCATAGACCAACCCAGACTTTAATAAATAAAAGGGGCAAGCGAAATATTTAGCATTTTTATTAAAAAGGGGCCTAGCCTAGATGATTCAATGGGACAGAAGTTGTTTTTAAAACCCCTCCTCTAAAGGTAACAACAAAAAAAACTCAACCCAAAGATAGAACACCAAGGTTTCATGGAAGCAAAGCAAAATTCTAGCCCCAGGTACGTTCCGAATAATCAAGACAAACTAGTAACAAAAGGAAACCAAGAACTTAAATTTGAGGCTCCATCAGATCAAACTATTAAACTACATGAGAAATAAATGAAAACAGTAAATGCATATGTATGTGTTTTTGTAAATGTAGGTGTAAAATAAATAAGAATAATGAAAATTATAAAAGAATATAAGGAAAGGTCTCCTCCCTTCTTCGTAGTGATAACCTCCTCCACACACAACCCTTAAAAATTATGAATAGAGGAATATAATCTTTGAAGAACTCAAAGTTGATTCTCTCCTACTTGATGCAATTAGTCATTTTATCCTTACAAACATTTATAGTGATTACTAGAGGCACATAGACCAATTCTTCATAATAGAAGAATTTGATCATATTTTCCAATGATGGCATTATGAGAAAACTTTAGGTTAAATGAATAATTCCTAGCTAAGTTCTTTAAATCATGTCCAACCATATAAGAGAAGACCACTACTATGTGTACCTGGATACCATGGAGAAAGGCTAGTCTTTGGGTTCTTTCATCAATCATCCTACCTTAAAACATACCAAAAATCTCCTAGCAATTAGACATAGGAAGATTTAATATGACTTGAAAAAAAATTATTTCCAAAGTGTAAACTTATGATAACTTAACCAGGCCTAGTACACACTCCCTCCCCGTTAACCACTTAGACATATAGAAATTAAATGTTAATTTGCTTCTATTTTTAGTCATGTAGGTGTCCAATAAACCACTTGGTGGTGTTTCCCTTCAAGTTTATTTACTTGAATGAAGAGAAAAAGTCCTTTGATTACAATTAGAGAATACATTTGAGGCCTTGGTTGTGTAACTGGTGGACCATAGTCACATTTAACACTTGTTACAAAGTTTGGGAGTTAAAATGTTAAGTAGATTTGATTTGTGATGGAAACATTTGGATGGTAGTAACAATAACTTGCAATCTATCAAGACTTGATTACCTTATAACCTGTGAAATTCTAGCCATGAAATGATAGATTAATCATAATGTCACCTTGGGATCACATCACCATGAAAGAACTTCATCCAACATCCTTACGAGTGCAGGTACCACCAAATAGGTATTTTTAGATCTATCTTCCTCTAGCGAGGGAAATTCAGGAAGAGAAGAGGAAAGCGAGACATGTAGTATGTCTAAAAGAGGGAGATCAACTAGAGGTCAAAAGATTAGAAGAAAATTCCATAAACTCATGGAATTTTTTCTTGCTGAAGGGGGGTCATGTTCTTATGATGATGAGAGCATAGGCAACATCGAGGTGCCCTTGAGGTACAAACATCTACGGAAATAATGGGTACCCAAGGAACTTCCTCCAATAAATATCAATTTTTGTGTCAACGAGAGGATATATCGCATAGCACCATCGTCATTACATGGTTTGGGCCCATTTTGCATGGACGGCATAAAGGTTTGTTATGACAAAGTTACTAAATTGATGAAGTATGTTGGACCCTGTTACAGTTACAAACATTGGACGCAACTGGTTCGATATACACGAAGTATGCGTAGGTATGCACTGTCAGCAAATTATATACAACTAAAAGATAACGATCAAAATAAAGGAGTGGCTATGTACATTGATGGAAGGCCAAAAGCATCAGGGAATATTGCAAGGTTTACAAATAGTACATGACCTGGGTCAACAAATGAGCAACTTAATTGCATATTCGAGGCGCGCGAGGGAAACCATGTATTCGTATGTGCGATAAAATCAATAACTGCAGGGGAAGAGTTGCTAATTAATTACAATTTGAATCGCTTAGTTACAAACACAATTACTATGGGGGTGGTACGTACTATGTACCATTTTACCCAACCTCCAATTAATGACTCCAATATACCATTTTATTCTTATATTTTTTTTCATAAGTTTATTGGTTTCATTTTGGTAATATTTTTTTCTATTTAATTTTTGTCACAGGGGGACATTGATTGTATGGAGAAGGCTCTGGCCCAGAGCATAGATCATGATGTATCTTCAGCCGCTTCTACCCGACAGGTTTAGCTCATTGTACTTGTACAAATTAGATACGAGGAAAATGTTTTATTATTATATTTTTTTCATAAATTTTTTGGGTTAATTTCGATAATGTTTTTAATATTATTGGTGCAGTCAATATTTTCTGATGATGGCATGGCTAATTCAGCAAACCCTTTCGATATGATAAAGAAGCTCATGAAAATATACAATGAAGAAATGACTCAGTTGATGTTCAAAATGCCTCAAATAGATGAGATAAGAGAGAGGGTTAAAGTATTGACAAAGAGATTACAAAACTTGCAAGTAAGCTGTCATGAGGTCTTAATTATAACATAAGTTCATTCATGGTTTTATATTTTGTACTCTTTTATGTCATGAACTAAAATATGTGTTATTTTTATAGGGTTATTTGCCTCCTCATGATGCTCCTGGCCATGATCAAGGTACTGCAAGTGCTTCCCGACGAGTAAGGGTTGGTACAAGTGTCCATCCTGATCTTCCTATGCATACATCACATTATCTAACCCCATCATCCATGCCTATATTGTCGTTTGAAATGTTGGCAACACATACCATGCAGGCATCTGTTAACGCACCCTCTGGCAGCGAACACATACCAAAACATGCGTCAGGACATGTACCTGGTGATGCAGAGGGCATTGGTACTGGTGATTTTTTAGTAGCATTTCTTGGATCTTCGCATATTACTAGTACAGGAACATTGCCGGTCACACTTGTGGTGACCGAGGATTTCATTCCCATAAAGATAGAGAAGGTCCCAAGTACTTTAAAAAAAAATAATTATTATTCTATATAATCCAATTGAAATTTACTTATTGATCACTCTTTTTAGACTATTGATCCCATGATCATTTTACAGGAAATGATGTTTTTTTATAAACATCTAAGTGATATTACACTGGAGATCTTCGGGCCCACCATACATACACAGTGGAATGCCCAAAATGAAGATTTAAAAGATGGGCTCATTAACCGTTTAGTTGTGCTATTCGGTGATAAAACATTCAACCGAACCAAGGTCCTTAAGAAAGCTGGTACCTATGTAAAGTATGTGAGAGACCAATATAGGTCACATTTAGAGAAGAACAAAAAGTACGAGTGTCCCCCATGATTCCGGATAGGGAGTGGAAGGACCTAGTGTCCGATGGAAAGGAGAAGGCTGAAAAGAAAAAAGGAAAGACACCACCGAGCCAAGGAAGGTATGTGATATAGAAGCATAAATCTGCAAAAAATCACGATTAATCGCGATTTAAAAAAAAAACTACAGGTTGGATGATTTTTTCCCTAGTTTTTTGAAAAAAACATTGACTTTTTGGTCAATGATTTTTTTCCGTTTCAAACTTCAAAATCGCCAAAAAAAAGTGTTTAAAATCTACAAAAAAAGTGAATAAAATTGAGCTGATTTTCACGCATAAAGACCATGAGACCATGGCTTGTTGCTTACTATTATGCTTTGATAGATTTTTTCCAAGCATCCATAGCTTGTTTCAAAGCACCTGTTTTAGGCTTTTAGCCATTGCAACAAGGCAATGAACTATTTGATAAAATGCTTTGGTAGACATGTATGAAAAATACAGTAGCATAGACAAGGCAGTGAACAACTTGAAAAAAATGTCTCAAAGAAATGTAGTCTCATGGTGATGGAATTCCATGACGAATGCCATGACAAGAAAATTGCTATGGATTGTCATGGACAAGCAAATTGTTATGGATTGCCGCGGCATTCCATCACCGGAGATCAGATTTCTTTTAGGAATTTTTTCAAACACCACCGGCCTTGTCTATGTTATTGCTTACTATTATGCTTTGTAGATTTTTTTCCAAGCATCCATAGCTTGTCTCGAAGTTACCTATTTGAGGTTTTTACTTTTAGCCATAGCATGAAGGCGCTGGAACCATTTGGATAAAAATGTTTTGCAGACATATATGAAAATGTGGTAGCATAGAAAAGGTAGTGAACTTATTTGAAAAATGCTTCAAAATGTGGTTCATGGTGATGGAATGCCATAACTAATGCCATGACAAGAAAAATTGAGAGTGGATCGCCATAGTATCTCCATCACCATGAGACTATATTTTCAGGTATTTGAAATGTGCTTCACCAGCCTTTTCTATGCTATTGCTTACTATTATACTTTGATAGATTTTTCCAAGCATCCATAGCTTGTTTTGAAAGCACTGCTTTAGGCTTTTAGCCATAGCGTTAAAGGCAATGAACCATTTGATAAAATGCTTTGTAGACATGTATGAAAATGCAAGAGTATAGACAAGTGCTGAACTACATTTGAAAATGTCTCAAAGAAATGTAGTCTCATGGTGATGGAATGCCATGACAAGAAAATTGCTATGGATTGTCATCGCATTCCATCACCATGAGACTGCATTTCTTTTAGGCATTTTTTCAAACAATTCACTGCCTTTTCTATGTTATTGCTTACTATTATGCTTTTGTAGATTTTTTCCAAGCATCCATAGCTTGTTCAAAAGCACCTATTTGAGGTTTTTACTTTTTAGCCATAGCATGAAGGCGTTGAACTGTTTGATAAAATGCTTTGGTAGACATGTATGAAAAATGTGGTAGCATAGAAAAAGTAGTGAACTATTTGAAAAAATGCTTCCAAAAAATGGTCTCATGGTGATGAATGCCATAATCTAATGCCATGACAAGGCCTATGGATTAATATGGCATCTCCATCATCATGCTTAATTATTTCTTTGAGGCATTTTTGAACACCACTACCTTGTCTATGTTATTGCTTACTATTATGCTTTGATAAATTTTTCCAAGCATCCATAGCTTGTTTAAAAGCACCTTTCTTTAGGCTTTTAGCCATAGCAGCAAGGCAATGAACTGTTTGATAAAATGCTTTGGTAGACATGTATGAAAAATGTGGTAGCATAGACAAGGCAGTGAACTGCTTGAAAAAAATGTCTCAAAGAAATGTAGTGTCATGGTGATGGAATGCCATGACGAATGCCATGACAAGCAAATTGCTATGGATTGTCATGGCATTCCATCACTGTGAGACTGCATTTCTTTGAGGCATTTTTTCAAACAATTCACTCCTTTGTCTATGTTATTGCTTAATATATTATGCTTTGGTAGATTTTTTCCAAGCATCCATAGCTTGTTCGAAAGCACCTATTTGAGGTTTTAATTTTTAGCCATAGCGCATGAAAAAAATGTGGTAGCGTGAAAAGGTAGTGAACTATTTGACAAAATACTTCAAAAAATGTGGTCTCATGGTGATGGAATGCCATAACGTAATGCCAGCGATAAGCAAATTGTTATGGATTGTCATGGCATTCCATCACCATGAGACCACATTTCTTTTGAGGGATTTTGAAACAAGCTCACTCATCACCTTGTCTATGCTATTGCTTACTATTATGCTTTGATAGATTTTTTCCAAGCATCCATAGCTTCTTGTTTGAAAGCACCTATTTTAGGCTTTTAGCCATAGCAACAAGGCAAGAACTATTTGATAAAATGCTTGGTAAACATGTATGAAAAATGTAGCATAGAAACTATCAACTATCTGATATTTATGTAGTTGTAGTATGTTTTGTGCAATGTAATTAGGTGATATGAATATAACCAACAAATATCTATTTTCTATAATTCATGGATTGAACTCTATATTTTATATGCTCTCAATGTCTGTATGCTATGGAAATGCCATTAATTTTTTTTAAAAAAGTAGTATGCTATGTGTGATACTATCAACAATGTAATTATATACTGATTACTCTTTCTTTTTATATAATCTAACATATTCCAAACTTTTCATAGGTTGCTCGACACATCGAAGGCAACAAAGGCAAGACTAGAAAAGCACGGGCAACACAAACTTGGCTCTGGTGGTTATATGAAATTAGTTGCACGAATTGTAAGTATTAATAAATGAAATATTGCATCCAAGTTATAATAAATTGAAAACAATTTTGGTTTCATTTCACACCATAGAAGCAAAAAAATTCATGATCTTCTACAAAAAATGTAGGGCTCAATTCAATAGAGTTCCCAATGTAAGAGGACTCCAAAGATTGCCTTCCAGCAGCATATGGAGCTTGACCTAACGCCTAAGAGTCTTGACTAGAAAAACACACTCCCTTCCATCAGATTCTAGACACGAGGTAAATAAACTCAATAAAGTTTATTTAAAATTGAATACTTATGCAATCTATTCAATATTAATTTCCACCATAAAGTAATTACATGCCTATTTGTTTTAAACATTCAAGCAATGATAATATATACTGCACATGACATTGGAATGTAGCCTGGTGAGGGTGGAGTAGAACATGCAGATGAAGGTCATGGTGTGCATTCCGGTACTTTAGAGCATGTAGAACATGATGAACATGTTGAGCATGATCAGGCTAGAGAAGATCAGGAATATGATGTGGCCCCATCAGGTAAAGAGGACCACTCTAAAGTTCTTTTAAACATATTTAATTGCAATTGGTTTATTAATTAATGTAACCTTTCATATTTCAACTTTAGAGCATGTAGACGTGATCAACGTGTTGAG
>VDFB02203070.1:0-11332 GCA_007258455.2 Sequoia sempervirens | reverse complement strand
AAAGAGTTTTTGAAAGATTATGATTGGCTGATGTGATCAACAGTTGAGATCAAGCTTGTCAGGATGGACAGTGAGATATTTTTGAAAGGTGAGAGAGAGATGGAAGGTTTCCTCCTACACAAATTTTCTCATTTAGATCTAAAGGAAATTTTCCATTTGAGGAGTGAGTTGGGGATAAATTTCATAATTAAATAAATAAATTTATTTAATTATATGTGAGGATGAATTTAGAAGTTTGCATAATTAAATAAGTAATATTTAATTATGTGTGAGAGATGAAAATGGAAGGTAATTAAATATTTAAAATATTTAATTATGTGTGGATTGAGAAAAGGTATTAAATTAAATATTTACAATATTTAATTTAACTATGAGATGAAGAGGGTGTTTGGAGGAATGTTCCATTATTTGAATTCAAAAATTCAAATTTAGAATTACATGATAAATATAAATAAATTATAAAATTTATTTAATTTGAACAAGAGGAATATGGAAGATGGTAATAATCAAATAAAGTTATTTATTTAATTAAGGTAGAAGAATTATAAAAGTGAACAATATTAATAAATAATTAAATTTATTTATATGTAGATGACTTTAGAAGATTAATTAAATAATTTATATTTAATTAATTAACAAGCTTGACTAACCATGACCATTTTTAGACGTATACAAAGAGTGGTGACAATAATCTACTTATAGTTTAATAAAACACCTTTATAGTTTTACCAACATATACTA
The DNA here is from genome assembly GCA_007258455.2 of Sequoia sempervirens. NCBI lineage: Eukaryota > Viridiplantae > Streptophyta > Pinopsida > Cupressales > Cupressaceae > Sequoia > Sequoia sempervirens. The sequence continues at coordinate 10,591 of VDFB02203070.1, read as the reverse complement.
TTGTATGCTTGCATGGCTTCTTAGTTAATATATGGGGAGATAGAGATAGATGGGGAGAGAAAGAGAGAGAGAGATAGAGATATATGGGAAGAGAAAGAGAGATGGAGATATATGGGAAGAGAAATGAAGAGAGGTGGATATAGAGAGTCGATGGATAGGGGGGATAGGGAGGGAGAGATGGTGAGAGATAGAGAGGGGGAGATAGAGAGGGGTAGGGAGAGAAAGGGCTATAGATAGAAAGAGATAGAGAGAGGAGTAAGAGGGAGATAAAAAGAGAAGTAGAGATAGAGATATAAAGTAGGAGAGATGGAGGGAGAGATGGAGTGAATGAGAGAGAAAGGGGGGAGAGGGAGAGATAGCTCAATAGATAGAGGGGGGAAGAGGGAGTGACATAGATAGTGGGAGATATAGAGACAGTGGAGACACCTTAATGGAATGAGCCCTATCTTTATCGGAGTTTGTCATTATCTACCTCTCTCTCTATATTTTCTTCCCTATATTTATCTTTGTCTCCTTAAGTGTGCAATGGGTACATTGAAGAGGTCTTAAAGGAGAATTATCATATCTTTAATCAAATGGCATGCTACCTTGAGCATAACTTCCCAAGGACACATGCCATCCTTGGATTGTTGACATGAAAAAACCAATCAAAATTTAGTTTCTCTCTCTCATATTAATATATATTACTATTATATTAAATATATATTATATTAATTATATTTTGTATTATATAAAAATATACTTATTGTTAATTATTAATTATAATAATTTTATATGTATTTAATAATTTTGTTAAAGAATATAATATATAATTATAATAAGTTGAATAATTATATTATTTATTATGTAAAAATAGCTAATATATACTTTCTTTAACTATATTGTAGAGCACATTGAAACCTAGCTGGAATGGCACCCAAATTTTCAATTTAATTAACATACTCAGAAAAACCTGCAATCTAAACCAAGTTGTAGCTCGTCAAATTGGAGAAATGAAAGGTCAATGTCAGCGCCGAGGAAGAGTTTGGAGTAGTGAAACAAGGTCAATGCCAACGCCGAGGAAGAGTTTGGAGGAGTGAAAACAAGGTCAATACCAGCGCCGAGGATGAGGTTGAGGGAACTCAGGGAAAATCGATGACCAAGGGGTAATGAATACTGTAAGTTTGGCACCTCTATTCTCTTTAACCTACAATTTTCATGCCTAGTTTCCAAAGATCTTCTTGTACATTGGCACCCCCATTCTCATAAAATGGTATAAGATAAGACAAAAAAAATAAAATAGCTTAGTCTTTCACATTTTTATCAACCAGCCTCAAGTCTTAGAAAAACTCCCATAATCTACCCAAATCTTGGTTGAGGTCTAGGATTTCATCACACATAGCCTTCATCGCATGAGTCTAAAGAAATTGTAGACTTAGCCCAAGTATATGCTAGCCTAAGTTAGATCTAATGAATGGAAATAGAGGCATACAATTCTTCTTTAATACCTCCACCACAAACATATGCAAGGTGTTGGTTGTTTTTATAGTAAGCAGGTTGATCTTCTAATCTACCTATGGAATTTCCATTTCCAATAAAGGGTAGCTCGAAGGATCTGGACCAACCGACGAGGATTTGAAAGACCTCCTACACTTTGGGCTCTACAAGACCCTGGAGGGTGATCCCTTAATGTGTTTACAACCTCTCCACCATCATCATAAACAACATTTAACAATAATAGATAATATCGACAGCAAACTCAACATAATGGGATAATGCTCGAGATAGAATTGGTTGTTTATCAATAATATCAACTATTTGGAACATGAGATAACTACAACATTTCACAGTATAAGATGGTCATTGATTTTCAATTTGTAGCAAGCTCTAGGTAAAGTCAAACAAATACTAAACCATAAAAATAAGTACAACTTAGATCAGTGCCATATATCCATTGGAGGAGTCAAATTTATAAGCATCTAAGGATTTATGACATATTTAACACATAACATATAAGATCCTTGATAACATTGCTTTACAATCTCATCAATATGTATTCTAACCCAATACTACTTATCAAATCCTTATATAGAACATATCCACCTACAATCCCATTCAAGAATTTTAATTAATTCCTTGAATTAAACCTAAAACAAGAATCGTACACACCACAATAGTGAAATGAACGAAACAACCCTTGATTATTTTATTCAAAATTTAGATATATACAATGGGAGTCATGAGTTGGATTAATCATACTCGATTCATCTGTTATCATAAACATCAAATCCCCATGAATTCTGAAGCCCTCGGAATGACTCAAAGCCTAGGTGGATTTTCCTAAAACCATGGACTTTGGTTCTCTCCAACTTCCTCTAGACTAGACTAAAAATATACAACTTGCTAGCTTGTAGCTGGCGGAAATCCTTCTTATAGAAAAAGAAGGGAGAAAACAAGCGATAGGCGGGAAATCACACATGTCACCAATGATTGGACCCAGCCTTGTGATATTCCAAAAATGCTGACACAAAAGATCCCTGTAAGATAAAAGATAAACAGGGTTTTACAGAAGACAAGGTAAAATCCCAACATAGGCTTTTCCCAAACCTGCATAGATGACCAAATACATGAGCCAAGATAAAATGGAACCTGAAAATTTTTGAAGTTCATCACAAGGAAAGGTCTCCTCCTTCTTGAGTAGTGATAACCTCCTCCACACACAACCCTTAAAAATTATGAATAGAGGAATATAATCTTTGAAGAACTCAAAGTTGATTCTCTCCTACCTGATGCAATTAGTCATTTTATCCTTACAAACATTGATAGTGATTACTACAGACACATAGACCAGTTCTTCATAATAGAAGAATTTAGTCATACTTTTCCAATGATGGCATTATGAAAAAATCTTAGGTTAAATGAATAATTCCTAGCTAAGTTCTTTAAATCATGTCCAACCGTATAAGAAAAGATTGCTGCTATGTGTACCTAGATACCATGGAGATCAAAGGCTCTTTGGGCTCTTTCATCAATCATCCTACCTTAAAATATACCAAAAGTCTCCTAGCAATTAGACATAGGAAGATTTAAGATGACTTAAAAAAAAATTATTGCCAAAGCATAAACTTATGATAACTTAACCAGGCCTAGTACACACTCCCTCCTCATTAACCACTTAGACATATGGAAATTAAATGTAAATTTTCTGCTATTTTTAGTAATGTAGGTATCCAATAAAACACTTGGTGGTGTTTTCCTTCAAGTTTATTTACTTGAATTAAGAGAAAAAGTCCTTTGATTACAATTAGAGAATACATTTGAGGCCTTGGTTGTGTAGCTAGTGGACCATAGTCACATTTAACACTTGTTACAAAGTTTGGGAGTTAAAGCGTTAAGTAGATTTGATTTGTGATGGACACATTTGGACGGTAGTAACAATAGCTTGCAATCTATCAAGACTTGATTACCTTATAACCTGTGAAATTCTAGCGATGAAATGATAGATTAATCATAATGTCACCTTAGGATCACATCACCATGAAAGAACTTCATCCAACATCCTTATGAGTGAAGGTACCACCAAATAGGTATTTTTCAGATCTGTCTTCCTTGAGCGAGGGAAATTCAAGAAGAGAAGAGGAAAGAGAGATATGTAGTATGTCTAAAAGAGGGAGATCAACTAGAGATCAAAAGATTAGAATAAAATTTTGTAAACACATGGATTTTTTTCTTGCTGAAGGGGGGTCATGTTCTTATGATGATGAGTGCATAGGTGACGTCGAGGTGCCCTTGAGGTACAAACATCTATGGAAACAATGGGTACCCAAGGAACTTCCTCCAATAAGCATTGATTTTTATGTCAACGAGAGGATATATCGCATAGCACCATTGTCATTACATGTTTTGGGCATATTTTGCATTGATGGCATAAAGGTCTGTTACGAAAAAGTTACTAAATTGATGGAGTATGTAGAACCCTATTATAGTTACAAAGATTGGATGTAACTAGTTCGATATACACAAAGTATGCGTAGGTATGCACTGCCAGCAAATTATATACAACTAAAAGATAAGGATCAAAATAAAGGAGTGGCTATGTACATTGATGGAAGGCCAAAAACATCAAGAAATATTGCAGAGGTTATAAAAAGTACATGACCTAGGTCAACAAATAAGCAACCCAATTGCATATTCGAAGCGTGTGAGGGAAATCATGTATTCGTATGTGTGATAAAATCAATAACTATAGGGGAAGAGTTGCTAATCAATTACAATTTGAATCACTTAGTTACAAACACAGTTACTATGAGGGTGGTATGTACTATGTACCATTTTACCCAACCTCCAATTAATGACTCCAATATACCATTTTATTCTTATGTTTTTTTTCATAAGTCTATTGGTTTCATTTCGGTAATGTTTTTTTATACTTAATTTTTGTTAGAGTGGGACATTGATTGTATGGAGAAGGCTTTGACCTAGAGCATAGATTGTGATGTATCTTTAGGTGCTTCTACCCGATAGGTTTACCTTATTATGGTGTATAAATTAGATGCAAAATGTTTTATTATTATGTTGTTTTCATAAGTTTATTGGGTTAATTTCAATAATGTTTTAATATTCTTGTTACAGTTGACTGATCAAGGAAAGGCACCAATAGTAGATGAGAGAATCCATAGGGAGGTGCAGTCAATATTATGTGATGATGACATGATGACATCACTTATTCAACAAAACCTCGATATGATAAAAGGAAGACCCAAAAATGCAATGAAGAAGAAATCCTTAAGTTGTTATTCATAGTGCCTCAAAGCAGATGAGATAAGAGAGGGTTAAAATATTACAGTAGAGAGATCACAAAACTTGCAAGAAGTAGAGACAATGTATGAACTATTTTATATGATTGTTAAAGTCAATGTCAGAGGGTAGGGGGTTGGTATAGGTGTCATCCTAATCTTACTATGCCTATATTGTCATCTAAAATGTCGACCTGGCCCACATACCATGCAGGAATCTATTAGTGCACCCTCTGGCAGTGAACACATGCCAGAACATGTGTCAGGACATGTACCTGGGGATGCATAGGCCACTAATACTGGTGATATTTTAGCAACATTTCCTAGATTTTCTTGTATTACTAGTATGAGAACATTTACGGTCATTTGCTTGGTGTCGGGAGTTTTTGGATTTTACATAAAGATAAGAAGGTCGGAATTGCTAAAATGTTTTAATTATTATTATATATAATCAATTGAAATTTACTTATTGATAAATCTTTTTAGACTATTAGGTCATGATCATTTTGTAGGAAATGATATTTTTTATAAACATCTAAGTGATATTACATTGGAGCTCTTCGGGTCCACCATATGTACATGGTGGAATGCCCAAAATCAAGATTTAAAGATGAGCTCATTAACTGTTTAGTTGTGTTGTTCGGTGATAAAACATTCAACCGAACCAAGGTCATTAAGAAAGTTGGTACCTATCTAAAGTATGGGAGGGACAATATAGGTCACATTTAGAGGAAAGACAGAACCTTGAAGTCCCCTATGATTTTCGCGGGAAGTGGAAGGACTATTGTCGGATGATGGAAAGGAGAAGGTTGAAAAGAAAAAAGGGAAAGACACCACTTAGAGACGGAAGGTATGTGATACTATCAACAATGTAATTATATCTTGATTACTCTTTTCAACACATGAAATCTGTCATGTTTCCAAACTTTCATAGGTTTCGAACACATCAAAGGCAACAAAGGAAAGACTAGGAAAACACGGGAAACACAAACTTGGCTCTAGTGGTTATATATGAGGTATACTGGTGTAAAGTAATAAATAAATGAAATATTGCATCAAGAAATAATAGAATTGAAACAAATTTGGTTTTATCACACCATAGAAGCAAAATTTATGATCTTGTGCAAAAATGTAGGGCTCTGAATTCAATAGAGTTCCCATAGAAGAGGACCTGAAGATTTCCTTCCAGCAAGGCTATAGAGACATGGCTAAATGCCTAAGAGTCTTGACTGGGCAAACACAATCTTCCACTGCATCCGCCACTTAGGTAAATAAACTCAATAAAGTTTATTTAAAATTGAATACTTGTGCAATCTATTCAATATTAATTTCCACCATAAAGTAATTACATGCCTATTTGTTTTAAACATTCAAGCAATGATAATATTGCACATGACATTGGAATGGAGCCTGGTGAGGGTGGAGCACAACCTATAGATGAAGGTCATGGTGTGCATCTCGGCACTTTAGAGAATGTAGAGGATGATCAACATGTTGAGCATGATCAGGCTAGAGAAGATTAGGAACATGATGTGGCCCCATCAAGTAAAGAGGACCACTCTAAAGTTCTTTTAAACATATTTAATTGCAATTGGTGTATTAATTATTGTAACCTTTCATGTTTCAACTTTAGAGAATGTAGAGCGTGATCAATGTGTTGAGCATGATTAGGCTAGAGAAGATCAGGAACATGATGTCGCCCCATTAGGTAAAGAGGACCACTCTCATGTTCTTTTAAACATATTTAATTTCAATTGGTGTATTAATTAATGTAACCTTTCGTGTTTCAACTGTAGATCAGGATTTAGAGGATGTTCAGCATGTTGAGCATGAGTCTATAATAGAAGTTTAGGAACATGATGTGGACCCATCAGGTAAAGAGAACCACTCTAATGTTCTTTTAATTAATGAAATACTTGTAACAATAATAATAAAACATATCAGTTTAATATTTCTTTGTTATTGCAGTAGACCCCCCCTTGCAGCGGCGTCCACATCGTGAGTAGATGACTAGGCGTACATTAAGATCAGAAGTAGAGGGCATCTAACAACTAAAGGGGGGACATATGATTTAGAAAAGGATACTCCACTTCAGATTGTTTAATCTTTAAAAAAGAAACAAAAAAAAAGTGATTGTAATCATATCATGACAACCATATTTTTGATAATATGTAAAAACTGAAAGAATGAATACTATATGTTAATGAATGAATGTGACTATGTTAATTAATGAATGTTATATGTTAATGAATGAATGTTATATGTTATTAACGGATGAATGAATGAATTTTATATGTTATTAATGGATGAATGAATGATTAATGTTATATGATTCGGTATGGGGGATTGAGAGTGATCTGAGGGGGGGGAGGGGCCAAATGAGCTTCCACTGTCACGTGGTTGGCCCTGTTAAGTAGAGAATATTAAACTATTCTCAAAATAAAAAGAAGCTCAATAAATTAATGCACTTTTCAATATAATAAATGCATTGTTTGAAGCATCAAACCAATATTATATAAAGATGAAAGAAAGTGCTAACTTTTCACTATGGTGGTAGAAAAATGATTCTTTATACCCTAAATCTATTCTTTACATCATAATTTGAAGTTATTTCCATTCCAATGTTCTGAGTTTAGTTTGTTTGTATGGCTTTGTATGAATACCACATTGTGTTGTGTGTGGATTTGGTTTCAAAGCTCTATTTCTTTTGTTTTTAGTGGTGACATAACTCTAAAATTTGACTTTTGAGCATAACAGGTTAATGGAAAAATTGACAGCTCTGAAGGGTTTAGAGGCTCGATTGAGATAGATACACGGATATTTGGATCTTGTTGTTGATGGGAGGCTTCCACTTAACCATGAAATTTTGTACCATCTGCAGGTATGCAAAATTTTCTCTACTTACATTCATTCTTGATTTTAAATGTTGTAAATGATATTAATGCTTCAAACTTGAGATTTGTTTCATTGTTCTAATGATCAAAATGTTATACTTTGCTATCCATTCAAGTATTCTCTTGCCCCCTACCCTTTGCTCTCTCCACCCTCCTTTTAAGAATTTTCTTTGTCATTAAAGATTCATATTTTTGTCCTATTTACACAAATGTATCTAAAGCGCTAGGAGTGAATAAATATATGTAAAAGATGATGGATTATGTCTAAAAAACAAATTTCCATCTTATAGATAATTAAACCCTTAATATTTGAATAGTTTAGAGCTCGAATAATGCTTGTATATGCATGTGTAGCAATAAGGGAGCCTATGTGAAGATTGAAATTTAAAACATCACTTTGGTATTTTTCCATAGGCAATGAAATGATATTTTGAGTAATACAAACCTACACACACATTGATATTTTTTGGCATTGCATTGAGGATTTTTTTTTCTCTTATACCTACCCTTGGCTAGACATGGAGGTATATAATATTGGTTTCTAGGTTTTTTTTGTAAGTAGTTAATTTCACAGAGGAAGAATAAAATCTTCTTAATGTCCTATAGGTTTGAAAGCATATGAATCACTTGCTAAAGGCATCATTTTATATTCATCCAAAAACTAGTTTGTTCTTTTTTTTATGTTTCTTGCATGTGTTTTTTTAGGCTCTAGAGATGTAGCTCGGCTCTTTCCTTTGAACTTTTCATCTATTTTGATGATTACAATAGATTGTCCTCATAATTTATCATGTAGATCTGTTCGTAACCTTATTTTGTACCAATCAATTTGCAAACCAGTCACATATTAAGGACCATTCCACTAACTTGTAGTCATCCATTAATTCAGATGTTGTAGGTTGTGTCTGTGTGCCAATAAATCCTGATGATTGTGAGAACTTTAATCCTACAAGTGTAGCCAATCTTTCTCAAGTAAAAGTCTTACCTTATTTTATAGTACTTTATATGGTTAATTGAAGGTGCTTCTTTAGATCTGAGATAGTTGAACCTTGAATTAAAATATGGTATTAGATGGGAAGTATAATGATAAAACTGAGGTCCATTGAACACAAATTAGAAACATAATTTACTGGACTATGAATAGTGTTATAATTATAATTATTTCTCCTTTACCTACCTCTGCATTAATGAAAAAGATAGCAGATATTGGAAGTTCATTACATGTCTCATGTATGTGTTAGTATTTTAATTTTAAGTTGTTCAAGAGCTTGATTAGGTCAAGAATATGTTCTACAAGCTCTGTTCTCTTGACACTACTCAGCATTTTCCCTACACATTTTATCTTCAATCCAAGCATTTCTTGCTCCTTCCTTATTGTACCGGATTTGTTCTCAAGTGTAATAACTTTTTCTAACCATCTTAAGTCTGTATGTATGATGGAGTCATCTCTTATATGAAGCATGGATAACCTTTCATGGAATTGTTGTTGTGATTAGACAATTTCCATTGTGAGAATAATCATTTAATTTGTATGGAAGTAAGTCTTTTTCATATTATTTGACTTGGTATTGTAAACTTGTCTTTGCAAGATTAAGTACATTATACACAAGAAGATGGTATCTATTCTATGATTTAAAGAACCCCAAAATAAGAAAATTAATAGGTTCCATCTGTTTACTTTCTCTTAGACATTTGTTTAATCGACAAGACCCTCAGAATGTCTTGCTGATAACATATAGTGTTCAAAACTCCTGAAGAGGTCAAATCGGTGTGACATTGGATCTGTCTTGCCAATGGAAGTCATCAGTAAGACATGGACTATCAGAGTGATTTTTCTATCATGTGCCGATGATTGATCTCTCACCGATGGGTTGGCTTTGGTGGTCATCATCAAGAGTCTCCGTGATGACATGGTGTAGGTCCATTTAAAACTCTTGAAGAGGTCAAATTAGTGTGACATTGGATCTGTCTTGCCGATGAAAGTCATTGGCAAGACATGGACTATCAGAGTGATTTTTCTATCCTCTATCAATGATTGATCTCTCACCATTGGGTTGACTTCGATGGTCATCTCCAAGAGTATCTGCGATGACATGGTGTAGGTCAATTTAAAACTCCTAAAGAGGTCAAATCGGTGTGACATTAGATCTATCTTGCCAATGGAAGTCATCGACAAGACATGGACTATCAGACTAAGTTTTCTATCCTATGCCAATGATTGATCTCTCACCAATGGGTTGGCTTCGGTGGTCATCTACAAGAGTCTCTGAGATGGTACATTTGAGCAAATATTTTTAAAAAAAAAATTGCATTGTTTCATCGCAATTTTGACAAAGGAAATTGATGAATCACTAAAAAGGTCCGATGAAGTTGCTATAGCTGAAATGAAGACTTCATCGTAAATCCTTGCCCATTTCATCGAAATGGTGATGAACTTCTAGTGTTATTTCGATACTTTGGAAGAGCCATTGCAATTGCATTTTGGTTGTAATTTGTCGATGGATACACGAAGTTTTTGTCAATATTCTGATAAACATCTAAGTCATTTTATGATATCAACGACCAATGAATCTACATTGTTATTTTGACCTTTAATTCATCGTCATTATTTCGATGAAAAAATGGAAACAAATCTTTTTTCATCAATTCATCGATTGTCTGAAAAATGTTTGTTGAATGACAGATAAACGTTTGTCAGAAAATGGATTCAAATTCAATAGTGAGTGGGGGAAAAATGTATAGGAGAAAATTTGCACCCCTTAAGAAAATTCCCCTTTCACATGCCCTCACCTTAGAAAATCAAATCCAAAGGTGAAATTCCACATTACCCACCTACCTTCTATCCACTTGGTGTTTGTCTCGTGTGTTAGTGAGAGAATATTTTTTTGGGATGAATGCATAGTGCATAGACGTCTACGTACCATG
>VDFB02203068.1:0-21859 GCA_007258455.2 Sequoia sempervirens | reverse complement strand
TTGGGGGTAGTAGGGCATGGAGAATCTATGTTGGATAGAAAACTTGGAACAAATTTCTTGGACGTCTTGGTTCTTGAATGGAGTTCCATTGTCCGTTATGATGGTTTGGGGAATTCCATACCTACAAATTAGATAATTCAAGATAAATTTGGATATCTATTTTCTGGTGATGTAGGTCAATGGAATTGCTTCTATCCATTTGGTGAAGTACTCAGTTGTGGTAATAATAAACTTATGTCTGTTAGAGAAAGCTAGAGAAATATTTCCTATCAAGTCTAATCCCCATTGCAAAAAAGGCCATGGTGTTGTGATGGGTCTCAACTCCTGTGTTGGTGTGTGAACAAGGTGATTGTGTTGTTAACACTGACGACATTTTCTAGAATACTGAATACACTCTTGTTCCATGAAGGGCCAATAGTACCTTGTTCCTAGCAGTTTTTGTACTAAGTTAGGTTCGCTAGTGTGGGACCCACAAACACCTTCGTGTACCTCTTGTAAGGTATTTTGCACTTCTTTTATGTTAAGACATCAAAGTAACATACCATCTAAACTTCTATGATATAGGGTATCTCCTAGGATCATGAATCAAGAAGTCCTACAGTAAAGGTCTTCTTTTGGGTTGCTGTTAGGTCAAGTGGTATGATACCCCTTAAGAATTCATACTTAGGAATGTTCTGCAGAATATTGAGAAGTGAGCCTATTATTGCCATGGTGTCAGCTACTCTGTTGTTGATCTGAGGAATTTGTTCAAATGTTATGGTGAAAAAATATTCCTTGAAGCTATCCACCATCATTTTATATAGTATCAACTTGTCATCTTTGGTTTGGTACTCATCATTCACTTGTCTGATTACTAGTTGAGAATCTCTGTATAGTTGCAGTTCTTTTATTCTCCATTCAATGTCCATCTTGAGTCCTCTGATTAGGGCTTTATACTCTAAGATATTATTTGTACATGGGAAAGCTATTCTATATGCCTTAGGTATACTATCTCCTTGTGGTGTGAGAAATAGGATACCTACTCTAGAGCCATGTTGAGTGTGGGACCCGTCAAAGTATATAGTCTAATGGCTTGTCTATTCTATCAGCAATATACTTTCATTTGGGAATTCTACTGTGAGAGGCTAGTGATCTTCCATTGGTGCCTCTACTAGTTGATCTGCTATAATCTATCCTTTGATGGATATCATATCTATGTAATCTATATCGATCTCACTCAGAATCATTACCCATTTAGCAATTCTTCCTATTAGAGCTTCTTTTTATAATAGGTACTTTAGTGGATTTACCTTTGAAATTGGCGTGACTTGCCTATTTAAGATATAGTGTCTCAACTTCTATGTTGCAAAGACAACAGAGAGACATGCTCGTTCTATGGGTGAATAGTTCAACTCATAGCCCACTAGTGTTTGACTAATGTAGTAGAATGCTCTTTCTTTGTTATTATCATCTAGTTGTGTTAGGAGAGCTCCTAATGCTGCCTGTGTTGTGGATACATAGAGTATCATTTCTTTGTATGGAATAGGTGGCATCAAGACTAGAGGAGTGAGTAGGTACTCTTTGACTTGATGGAATGCTTGGTCACATCTCCCATTCCACTTGAATATGATATCTTTGCGTAATAGATGAGTGAATGGATGACACTTGTCTGCTAGTTGTGTGATGAATCACCTGATGGATTGTAATTTCCCTTGTAAACTTCTTAGTTTCTTTAATATATTTGGTGGAGGCATCTCTTGTATGGATTTTACCTTTGTGGGATCTACTTCAATACCCCTTCTTGACACTATGTATCCTAGTAGTTTTTTGGATGTTACTATGAATAAACACTTTTTTCGGATCGAGTCTCAAGTTGTACTATTCAAGTAAATCAAAAACCTTAGCTAGGTTGGCCAAATGGTCTTCCCTTTTGATGGACTTTGTTAATATGTCATCTACATAATCTTCCATAACTATATGCAACATGTCATGAAATATTATGTTCATCTCCCGCTGATAGGTCGCCCTTGCATTTTTTAGGCCGAATGGCATGACATTCTCATAAAAATTCCCCCAAGCGCAATTGAATGTTGTTTTATGTTGATCATCAGGGGGTATTTTTATTTGATTATACCCAGAAAAACCATCCATTAAGGAGAGCATTTCATGTCCTGTTGTTAGATCCATGATCATATCAATACTTGGAAGTGGGAAATCATCTTTTAGGTAAGCTTTGTTTAGGTCTTGAAAGTCCATGTAGATCCTTATGCCCCCAGTGGGTTTTGACGCTGGTACTAGATCCAATATCCATTTAGGATAATCAATTGGTCTGATCAAGTCCACATCTAGTAATTTCTTTAGTTCTACCTTTACCAATAGTGCTATTTGAGGATGCATTTTCCTTAGTTTCTGCTTAATAGGTTTAGCTCCAGGAAATACAACGAAGTGGTGTACAAATAATACTAGATCCATTCCTAGCATGTCTACATACGTCCACACAAAATTTACCTTCCTTTCATTGATGAACTCTATGAAGTTCACTTTCTCTTCAGGATCAAGTGACGTCGCATGGTATGCGATCTTTGGGTTCTTTGTTGTGCCAACATTGATGGATTTTGCTTCTTCCACTAGGAGTGTTGACTTCTCTTGATATTCGGATATAGGGAGATTGAACTCTCCATCTTCAGGTGCTTCAATGAGGTTTTTACCTTCAAATTCATCCTTTATTTTCTTCTTTTTAGGATCCAATAGAGCCACATTGTGGTTTTCTCTAGGGAATCTCATTTTAAATTTTACATTATCTTTTTCACTTTTGCGACTAGAGGAAACAATCTCCCCACCGAAGTATGCTTCCTATGCGAGTTCCATGACGAACCTTGCTTTATGATCTCCTTCTGGTATATTAGTTTGAAGTCCCATAAACTCTACAATTGTTTCATCATTCTAAAATTGATCCAAAATAGATGCATGCTATTGTTGGTCCCAATCTATCAACTGTGGGTAGCAGAGGGGTAGGATATCATCATTATTTGCAAAGCTTACAAAATTTGTTGAGATGGTAAATATAGTGGTAGCATCACTTTCCCATCGAGTATCTAAGTCATCAACGCTAGAACCAAAGGAATTGCATTCAATGGCATCCCACTCATACACGTTGGAGTTTATTTCATAAGTATGGTCTTTAGAGGTAGTTTGTCTAAGTTAGGAAGGGACTATACCTATGTCAAAGTTCTAAAATAGGTCTTCAATTAGTAAAAAAAAGTTTATATGATGGTAGATATCCAATGTCTTAACATCAAAAAAAGGAGCTCCTTTCTTATAAGAGGTGCATCTAGTTTTTCGAGTAACCATGTCTTTCAAATCATAACCTAGTCCCATGTTTTTCTTTCTTTGTTCCACTATGATAGGCTCCCATTTTCCTTGTTTGTGTAGCCCAAGGCCACCTGTTCTAGTGTATCCCATATGTTTAACCTATTGGATGTTGTGATTGTGTTGCTGATATGTGGTTTCCATTGATATCAACACTATTAGCATTGATGTATTAGAAGCTACATATGTCGAGGATATTGAGAAAATTATATTAAGTACTTCAGGTTGTTAGTGGAGTAGTGAAGATATTTTTGTCGGTGTGATTACTACATTGATGATCTATTGTTGCAGTCTAAAGGGTTTCTTGCTGAGTGTATCTAGTTTATCCACGTCAAGTTTCAGAGATCCGCGTGAAGATTTGATCAAGTTATGAAGATCTGTATTCTGACAGTTGTTTTGTCACTTCAATTTGTGTTCCTGAGTGAAGATCATGTGATTTTTGGAAGTTCAGTTGCTACGGATGTTTCTCTAGTGTTTCATGGTGTTTTTGGATGTTTCTAGTTTGTACTCTATATGTGTTGCATTTCTGCGTTGATTGGTGTGCTCGTGATCCAAGATTTTCTCTTGCGTGTTCATGTTTTTCATGTTCATGGCCGACTAGGTGTTGAAGCGTGTTGTGGATCTTTGAGGAGAAATTAATTGAATTATTTTTGTGTTGGAGTTGTTAATTTGGGTCTACACTATGTTGTGGCAAACTTTGGTTGATTTGCATGAATAATATTTATGTGTTTTGGGCCGACTATTTGAAATTATTTTACTATTTCTTTGTGGCCGACTGGTAGCGATGTAATTCCATGTTGTGGATATATAAGAGTGATTGTTTTATCGATGTATCAGGAGTATGTGTATTGAATGAAGTGTGTAGTGTGCGAGTCCTTTGCGAATATTGTTTAGATCATATGAAGGCAGAGCAGAGTGTGAAGAAGAGTGAAGAAGTGTTTATGTGCTTAACTAGAACTATAATCAGGCATTAGCAGATGCTATTTTCTCAATTCACAATTAGGATGGTTTTAATCCAAATATTTCTTAGGAAGTGAGCTCTAGGAAGTGTTCTTGAATGCATGTGCATTCCCATTATTCTTATTATACTTTTAACAGGATAATCTTGTGGACTGACCTCCACCATGGTTTTTCCCCTAACAGGATTTCCATGTAAAAAATCTTGGTGTTCTCTGTGTTTTTGATGTGCTGATTGTTTATGGTTTATTGTTCATTCATCAGATCTGAGATTAAGTTACGCTAAGTTGGAAAAGTTTAAATATTCTGTGACAACTGATTCACCCACCCCCCTCTCAGTTGTATGTCCTTGTTTTTCCAATAATTGGTATCAGAGCAAGTTCCTCTGAAGAAGTTTAAAATCTTGAGGTGATCCAAGATGGCATCATACAAGAAGGACAGTCCTAGATTCGATGGAACAAATTACCAGCTATGGAAAGCCATAATGGAATGTCATTTGAGGTGTATTGGAGAACCCTTTTGGAATATTACAAAGAAAAAATATATTATTCCTCAGAATGGTCCTTCCACTCTTGATGAGATTAAAGAGGCTGAGATTAATATCAGGGCTATTGAAGCTTTGCTGAGTGCTTTGACAAATTCAGAAATGACAAATGTGATCGATTTGAAGACAGCTCATGAAATTTGGAAGAAGTTAGAGACTTTGTATGAAGGAGATACATTTGTGAAGGTCACTAAGCTAACAAGTTTGAAAGGAAAGTATGAAACTTTGAAGATGGGTGAAGATGAAAATATTTCTTTTATGCAAAGAGTAAATGAACTTGTGATGGGTTTTAGATGTGCCAGTGGTACCTTGGATGAAAAAGAAATTTTAGCTAAAGTGCTAAGATCATTTCCTCCTTACAAATCAAAGGCTCATGCTATTGAAGAGCTCAAATTAGTAACAGCTGTGACAAGAGATATGCTGATTGGAAAACTTGCTGCTTTTGAGTTGAGTGAATTTGGTGATTCTTCCCATAAGACTGAATTTGCATTCAAGGCTTCTATATTCGGCAGAGATATGATTCAGGAGAAATTTCTAGAAAAAAATTCAAGTATGAGGAAGAGATGAAACATCTTGAAGATGAGGAAAGAGAGGTAGAAGAGCTGGAAGGATTGATTGTGAAGAAAGAAGGCAGAGGACAAGGTAAGTATAAAGGAAAGTTTCCTATTAAATGTTTCTCTTGTAGTAAAATAGGTCATTTTGCCTCAAGGTGTCCTAAAAGAGTTCCTAGGTCTAAGCCTTACAAACCTAGATTTCAAAAGAAATGCTATTATGCTGAAGAAGGTGTGACTAATGAAGAGTATGATAATGAGAATGAAAATGAAGATGAATGGGCTTTCATTGCTATCAAGGAAAATGGTCTGGTGGCTACTAAATCGGCTAAAGATGAGAAATCTCTTGCAGCCAAAATTGAAGAAAAGGATGAGTGGGTCATTGACAATGGATGCTCACATCATATGACTGGTGACAAAAGCAAATTTGTAAGTCTGAAGAAATATGACAGTGGGGTTGTAAGATTTAGAGATAACAATGTTGGTGTGATACATGGTAGAGGATCTATTTGTCTTGGTGGTAAACATAACACTGATGATATTCTTTATGTTGAAGGCTTGAAGCATAACCTGTTGAGTGTTGGACAGATGGTGGACAAAGGTTATGATCTACAGTTCAAAGATGGAAAATGTAGGATACTTTGAAGTTCTGGAAGTGAAATTGCTTCAGGTACAAAGACCAAAGGTAATATTTTTCACCTGAGTGTTGATGTAAGTTGTTTAATTTCTCATGTGGATGAAAGCTGGCTATGGCATAGAAGGTTGTGTCATGTGAATTTTGATAACATTGTCAAGGTAAGCACCACTCAAGCAATAAGAGATCTACCTAAGCTAGTGAATCCTACTAACACAGTATGCAAGGAATGTCAGATGGGAAAATAGACTAGAGTTTCTTTTCAGAGAAAAAAACATCATTCTAATGGAGTACTGGAGATGGTACATATTGATCTGTCTGGTCCCTCCATAATCAAAAGCCTACAAGGAGAAAGGTACTTTATGCTTCTTATTGATGGCTACTCTAGGATGATATGGGTTGCTTTCTTAAGACAGAAATGTGAAGCATTAGAGAAGTTCAAAAGTTTCAAAGCTATGGCAGAGAATGAGACAGGGTTGAAGATCAAATGTCTAAGGTCAGACAGAGGTGGTGAGTTCACTTCTCCGGAGTTCAATTCTTTTTGTGAAGAGCATGGAGTCAAAAGACGGTTATCTGCTCCCTGAACCCCTCAACATAATGGAGTTGTAGGAAGGAAGAACATAACAATTCTAGATGTGGCTAGAACCATGATGTTAGAAGGAAATGTGCCTCACATCTATTGTCCAGAGAGAAGTTGTAAGCACTGCTATGTATACTCTAAACTGGGTAAATGTCAATGGTATTTCTGGTAAGATCCGTTTTGAGCTAGGGTTTGGTTGTAAGCCTACTGTTAAATACTTCAAGATCTTTGGAAGAAAGTGTTATATTAAGAGAGATGAGGACATAGGAAAGTTTGATGCAAGGAGCGATGAAGGAATATTTCTATGTTACTCTACTAAAAGCAAGGCTTATCGGGGCTATAATAGAAGATTGAGAAAAATGGTTGAAAGTGCAAATGTCAGAGTTGATGAGGACCCTACTAGATCATCTAGATACTGTGGATATGATTAAGATGATTAGCAAGTTAGTACAAAGCAAAGGAAGAATGATTAGACTCAGAATCAAGCTCAAATTGTTCCGGTGAATCAAGAAAGTTAGGAAGGAGAGTCAAGTGGAAGTACAAAAGAAAGAGTAGAAGAATCAGAAGTGCGAGAAAATCCTAAAGTTTTGAGGTATGTAAGATTAAATCATTCTGAAGATCAAATCATAGGAGATAAGAATAAAGGTGTGCAGACTAGAAGAAGGATTGCAAAAGAGTATTGTCTGATTTCCAAGACTAAGCCTAACAATGTCAATGAAGCTTGTAATGATGAACACTGGATGGAAGCTGCGAAGGAAGAATTGATGCAAATTGAAAAGAATAATACTTGGATTTTTGTTCCTAGAACTAAAGATAAAAATGTGATTGGTACTAAATGGGTCTTTCAGAATAAGCTAAATGAACAAGGTGATGTGGTCTGAAATAAAGCAAGACTGGTATGTAAAGGGTATTCACAAATGGAAGGTATTGATTTTGAAGAAACCTTTGCCCTTGTTGCCAGAATTGAAGCTGTGAGATTATTTTTTGCTTATGCTGCATACAAGAACTATAAGTTTTATCAAATGGATATGAAGTCAACTTTTCTGAATGGCGAGTTAGAAGAAGAGGTATATGTTGAAAAACCAGATGGATTTCAACTGACTGATAAGGAAGACATGGTTTTCTGATTGAAGAAAGCTTTATATGGACTCAAACAAGCCCCTAGAGCTTGATATGATAGAATGGATAAATACTTACTGAAGCTTGGATTCAATAAAGGTACTGCTGACAAAAAATTGAATTTTAAGTTGGATCATGATAAAGAATTGATTATTGAAGTTTGTGTTGATGACATTATTTTTGGACGAGATGATGATCTCTATATGAAGTTTGCTGATGAAATGAAAAGTGAATTTGAAATGAGTATGACTGGAGAAATGAAGTTATTTTTGGGATTGCAAGTTACTTAGTTGGAAAAAGGGATTTTCATATCTCAATCCAAATATGTGAGAGTTATTGAAGAAGTTTGGAATGGAAGTTTCAAAGCCTGTTGGTATGCCCATGGTAACCAGATGCAAGTTAACTCATAATGATGATTCTCCCAAGGAAAATAAAACAAGATACAGGTCAATGATTGGCAGATTGCTCTACTTAACTCAGACCAAACCTGACATCATGAATGTAATGTGTATGGTTGCTATATTTCAAGATGACCCAAAAGAATCCCATGTGATTGTTGTGAAGAGAATTTTTAGATATCTAAAAGGAATAGTTGATTTAGGACTTTGGTATCCTAAAGATGATGATCTTACCCTGAATGCCTCTAATGATGCAGATTGGGTAGGAGATGTAGATGATAGAAAACACACTAGTGGTGGTGCCTTCTTCCTAGGGAAGAAGCTGGTGTTCTGGTTGAGTAAAAAGTAGAATTCTATTTCCCTATTTACTACTGAGGCAGAGTATATTGCTGCTGCAAATAATTGTACTCAAGTTCTATGGATGGAACAGATGCTGAAAGACATCAGAGTAGTTTATGATGAGCCTACTGCTATATACTGTGACAAATCAAGTGCAATAAACATATCGAAGAATCCAGTGCTACACTCTAAAACCAAGCATATATCAATCAAGTTCCACTTCTTGAGGGAGAAAGTAAGTGAGAAAGAAGTCAGACTGGAGTATGTGCCTACTAAAGAATAGATTGTAGAAATTTTCACCAAACCATTGCCAAAGGATACTTTTGATTATCTCAGAGGGATGCTAGGGGTAATTACCCCTCCTAATATGAACTAGAGATTCATTGGTTTGCATCAATTCATGTGCTTCATGATCATACTTTGATCCGGATTGATGTTGGTGGCTGCTACTCAGGGGAGTAGTCAGATGTGCAGATATGTGGTTTAGAGCTTGTATATGGAAAGATACTATTTATCTTTTCCATTAATGTGAAAGGGGGAGAAGTGCAATGTGAAAAATCCTTTTGGGGAGAAGTGCAATGTGGAAGAGTTGAGGAGAAGAGTTAGAACCTAAGGAGGAATAAAGTTGTTGGGTTGATGGTATTTTTCACATCATGTGTTGCCATCAATGCCAAAGGGGGAGATTGTTGGATGTTGTGATTGTGTTGCTGATATGTGGTTCTCATTGATGTCAAAACTATTAGGATTGATGTATTAGAAGCTGCATATGTTGAGGATATTGAGAAAATTATATTAAGAAGTACTTCAGGTTGTCAGTGGGGTGGTGAAGATCTTTCTATCAGTGTGATCAGTACGTTGATAATCTATTGTTGCGGTATAAATGGTTTCTTGATGAGTGTGTATATTTTATCCACGTCAAGTTTTAGAGATCCGCATGAAGATTTGATCAAGTTATGAAGATCTGTATTCTGATAGTTTTTTTGTCACTTCAGTTTGTGTTCCTAAGTGAAGATCATGTGATTTTTGGAAGTTCAGTTGTTGCAGATGTTTCTTTGGTGTTTCATGGTGTTTGTGGATGTTTCTAGTTCATACTCTATCTGTGTTGCATCTCTGTGTTGATCTGTGTGTTCGTGATCCAAGATTTTCTCTTGCGTGTTCATGTTTTTCATGTTCATGGCCAACTAGGTGTTGAAGCATGTTGTGGATCTTCGAGGAGAAATTAATTGAAGTCTTTTTGTGTTGGAGTTGTTAATTTGCGTATACACTATGTTGTGGCTGACTTTGGTTGATTCACATGAATAATATTTGTGTTTTGGTCCAACTGTTTGAAATTATTTTACTATTTCTTTGTGGCCGACTGGTAGCGATGTAATTCCATGTTGTGATATATAAGAGTGATTGTTTTATCAGTGTATCAGAAGTATGTGTATTGAATGAAGTGTGTAGTGTGCGAGTCCTGTGCGAATACTGTTTAGATCATACGAAGGTAGAGCAAAGTGTGAAGAAGAGTGAAGAAGTGTTTATGTGCTTAACTAGAATTGTAATCAGGCATTAGCAGATGCTATTTTCTCAGTTCACAATCCAGATGGTTTTAATCCAAATCTTTCTTGGGTAACTTGAGCCCTCTTGTAATTGAGCAGTGAGCTCTAGGAAGTGTGCCTGAATGCATGTGTATTCCCATTATTCTTATTCTTTTAACAGGTTATAATCTTGTGGAATGACCTCCACCATGGTTTTTCCCCTAACAGGGTTTCCACATAAAAAATCTTGGTGTTCTCTATGTTTCTGATGTGCTGATTGTTTATGGTTTATTGTTCATTCATTAGATATGAGATTAAGTTAATCTAAGTTGAAAAAGTTTAAATATTCTATGACAACTGATTCACCCCCCCTCTTAGTTGTCTGTCCTTGTTTTGCCAATATAACCATTTGATATCCTTTGTTGGTAGGATCAATTAGAAGGGGTTGTGGTTGTTTTGGTTCCTCTTGGTATTCTTTGTAAATCATTGATGACAAGTCCTCTTTGAATATCTCATCATCCTTCATATCTCCCCACTTGGTAAAAATTGTGGGTTTGGCTATCATTTTCACTATTTGAACATATTTGATCTCCTTAGGTCCTCCAGAAACCTTGTGTGTTGGTGGAAGCATTCCAATGAAAAATCCTTGATTGAAATGATAATTTCCATTACCTTTGTCAATTACTTGAACCTTGGTTTCAGTTTTTGGTTTCTCACTTGATGTTGGTTTAACTAAGGTTGATGGTAGTGTGGAAGGGTCAACATATGAGAATGAATGAAATGAAATGTCATTGATGGGTATATGCTGGATTTTTTTATACTTCTCCAATTATGCACAATAATGGAATGGTTTTGGATCAACATATAATGTAACCTCCTTTCCTTTGTGAGGAAACTTTAGAGATTGGTGAAAGGTCGAGGGAACTAATTGTAGCGCATGAATCCAAGGGTGTCCTAGAAGAAGGTTATACGGTAGCTCAAGGTCCAGTACCTGACATGTGGTTTCTATTGTTGTAGGTCCTATCTGCATAGGAAGCTTGATGGTTCCTTTTGAATTCCTTTCAAGGTCATCATAGGCCCTTATAGTGATGCTTTTTCCCTTGTCGATCACATCATCAGAATACCCCAACTATTGAAATTTTTTTAAGGTACAAATGTTTAGACCTGCACTATTATCTATCAATCCCCTTTTGACCATGTGTTTGTGGACACCAACCTCTATATAGAGGGCTTAGTTGTGGAATGACTTCTACAAAATTTCTTTCTTAGAAAATACTAAATGATGATTGACCATGATTTTTCCAACCATGTCTTGAAATTGATCTGGATTGAGGTCATTAGGGACCGATGCTTCCAATGCCTTCTCAAGTATTTCCCTATGTGCGAGTGACAATTTCAGCAGCTCTAGGATGGATATCAAAGTAGGAGTCTTCTTCAATTGCTCCACAATACTATAGTCATTAGATGACTTAGCTATGGGTTTAGGTGGGGCTCCTTGTATTGTGACTTTCCCTTGTTGGGTAGTTACATTACATGCAAGGTCTCCACCTTGTATAGTCAATACATTGACCCTCGTGTCATCTACTTATGAGAGAATACCTAGGATGGTTTCACCATAGGTGTAGTTAGCATTGCAATATTCTTGGTCTTTCCCTTTGTCATTCCTTTTGGGATGGTTCATAATTGGATTTGAGTAGATTTGGAGATCTTTGTTTTCAGGATGATGTTCTACATCCACTTCTCCCTTTCCGATCAAGTCTTGTATTATGTGCTTGAGTCTCATGCAGTTATTTGTTGTATGTCCTTTGATTTTTTGGAACTCGCATAAGTCCTTCTCATTGTACCATGGTGTTTTGAAGCTTGGATCTTCATAGTTTGGGTGATCATTGACCTTGATGAGGTTTTGTTGCACTATTTTGCACATGATTGTCTCAAGGGGTTCTCCTAATGTAGTGAACTTCCTCCTTGGTTGATCATATTTTCTTTGTTTCCATCCTTGATTGTTTTAGGGATAGCTAAGTTGATTGTTTTGTGCATTATTGGGAGTGTAGCTTGTCTATACAACTTGAGGTTTGTTTTGTTGTCTATTAGGATTTTGTATGTTCCATATGAATCTAGTGTCAACTACTCCATCGTTGGTAATGTTCTTTTTTTTGGCCCAAATCTTGGGTCTTTCGTTCGAACTAGAGGGATTACTGTTTGAATTGTTTAGTTTAATGAATCCCCTTGCTATGAGAGACCTCTTAATATGAAGTCCCTTTTCAATTGTTTCTTCAAAGTTCGTGGGGCACAACATGGTGAGTTGATAGTTGACTTTAGCTTGGACATTTGAAACAAAGATATCTACCAAATATTTGTCGAGAATGGCCCACTTGCACCTGCTAGCCTTATGTCTTCATCTTTGTAGGTAGGAGGTAAAGTATTCTCCTTGACTCTATTTAATCTTGTAGAGGTTTGTGATGGTGACATCTTGTTCTATATTGAATGAGAAGTGATTTACAAACTTGGTAGTTAGTTCATCAAAACTTTTAATTCCTGGTGGTAGATGGGAGAACCATTCCAGAGCATGACCAATAAGACTATGTGGAAAGAGTCTCATTAGATAGGAATCATTGTTTTGGACTTGCATGCATGATACCAAAAAATATCATGTGTTCTACTAGATCTCCTTTTCCTTTGTACTTGTCAAACTTTGGTATTTCAAAGTTTTTTAGAAAGGGAAGCATAGTGATGGAGTGATCAAATGGAAATGGACATATATTCTACAAGGTATAGGTCTTCTTGGTTTTTCCAATATGCATTTCCAATATCTTTTTATTCATGGCTTGTAGTTGCATGTCCAATATCTTTTTATTCATAGCTTGTAGTTGCATGTTCACCTCTATTTTTGGTACGTTTGTTTGTGGATCATGTACGTAGTAACCTTGTTGTCCTACCATGTTTTTTTAATTGAATAGGTTGGGTATTTTGGAGGTATGGGACTTTGGTAACCATGTTGGGTGGAAGGAGAGTTAAGTCCTTGTTGTACGTAAGGAGGGTTAGGTCATTATTGTGTGGAAGGAGGGTTAGGTCCTTGTTGAATGTAAGGATGGTTAGGTCTTTGTTGTTGTTGTTGAGGATGGGTACCATGATAGTGTGTGGGTGATACACCTTGATATTGGGATGAGTTGTATTGAAGGTTACCCTGATGGTGTGTTGGCGGGATACCCTATTGTTAGGATGAGTTGTATTGAAGGTTACCCTGATGGTACGTTGGTGAGATACCTTGTTGTTGGGATGAACTATTTTGAAGGTTACCCTGATAGTGCATTGGCGGGATACCTTGTTGTTTGGATGAATTTTATTGAAGGTTACCCAGATGGTGCGTTGGAGGGATACCTTGTTGTTGGGATGAGTTGTATTGAAGGCTACCTTGATGGTGTGTTAGTGGGATACCTTGTTGTTGGGATGAATTGGGAAGGGTACCATGTGGCACATCTTGTTGTTGTGACAAACTGTTTTGAAGGTTACCCTAATAGTGCATTGGCAGGATACCTTGTTGTTGGGACAACATGTTTTGAAGGTTACCCTGATAGTGCATTGGCGAGATACCTTGTTGTTGGGATGACATGTTTTGAAGGTTACTTTGATAGTGTGTTGGAAGGACACCTTGTTGTTGGGATGAAAATTTTTGAAGGTTACCTTGATAGTGCATTAGCAGGACACTTTGTTGTGAATTGCTGATTGGGAAGGGGAACATGTGGCCCACCTTGTTGATGTTGATTGGAAAGGGTACCCTGTAGCACACCTTGTTGTTGGTATTGTGGATTGGGAAGG
This sequence comes from Sequoia sempervirens, assembly GCA_007258455.2. Lineage (NCBI taxonomy): Eukaryota > Viridiplantae > Streptophyta > Pinopsida > Cupressales > Cupressaceae > Sequoia > Sequoia sempervirens. The sequence continues at coordinate 8,053 of VDFB02203068.1, read as the reverse complement.
GGACCCTATGGCCCACCTTGTTGATGTTGATTGGAAAGGGTACCTTGTGGCAGTTCTTACTATTAGTACTATTGATAGGGAAGGGGAACCTATGGCCCATCTTGTTGATGTTGATTAGAAATGGTACTTTTTGGCACACCTTGTTGTTGGTACTGTTGTGGAAATTTCCCTTATTTATTTTGTACATTTTTGGAAGGGTCAATATATGAAGTGTTTTGGGACATGTATTTTCCTAGTGGTGGGTTGTTACCTTATGGTATGTATTGAGATGGAACCTCTTGATATTGTTGGGATACAATCACTTGTTCAATTTGGGATGATTTCCTAAACAAGGGGTTGTCCTTGGTTGATCATTGCCTTGTGAGAAGATAGGTGACATGTTTGGAATCTTTGTGGGTTTGGTTATCTATCTCACAACCGAGTTATCCCCTAAGGGAATACAGCTAGGATCTTTAAGAGCTTCTACATTACAGTATGTTGGCAATTTAGCACCACTTTGTGATAATTTGAAGAAGTAAAAATTTGGGTTCTTTTTTAGCAATTTGTCCATTAGTTTAAGGACCTTGGGGTTGTTAGAATGTTGAAAGAGTTCTTCATCATTTATTTCTTCCTCACTATCCACCTCTTCTATGACCATGCCTTTTGGGTTTTGGTTTAACCTCTTCATTAGCTCATGTTGTTTGTGTTAGTGTAATTAATTATTTAATTACACTTTGCATAAGTTTACTTAGGTAATATTTTAAGTCCTAGGTTGCATAATTAGATAAATCATTTAATAATAGGGTAATTCCCCCTTGTTTGTAGGAGATAAGATTCCTTTTAGAAGATGAGTTGTCCTTCTAGAACTTATCTCTATCTTTTTATCATTTCCTAAATAGGGTTCACATGTTGTCACATGTAGTGTGATTTTAACACTTGACAACATCTTACGCATTTTAGGTTTTCACTCATGCCTATATATTCAAGACATTTTGTACATTTGTAATCATCTCATATTCAATTTGGCATTCTTGCATTTTAATGATAGCATGATATTTCTGCTATTTCTCTCTTGTGGAAGTTATTTTGTCTTGCAGGTGATTATGGGGTGTTTGAGGAGTTCACCTAAACTCCTACATGGAATTAGACCTTCAGTGCTGCAAACTTCTTCCTAGATATGAGGGATCAATCTTGGCATGAAAGTTTTGTCGAATGCAAGCAACCTTTTTATTAAAGTCGTTTTTCATTTTTTGCTTCAAAAATCAGCTTCCACTCGGTTGGGAAAATGATTCACGGGTTTTGTAGCGGTCAAAATGAGCCCGGGTATCTTTTAATTTTTGATATCTTACATAGATTTGAAGAAAATAGCTGTACAAAAAGTGGCGCGCGTCATTTTTCTCCTAGTTGAAGGTTAAAAAAAAATCATTTTCTGCTTGCTGGATCAAAAAATGCTTTTTGGGTTTTGTTTTTAGCTTCAAAATATTTCTAGGTTTATGTTTTTGTCTACTCATTGCGAACCTATTTTTCAGAAATCAAATCAGAAGTAAACCTTTTTTTTACTAGAAAACCCGTTTCTTGCAAGCTAAATTCAACTTAAAAAAAAAAAAAATCATAACATTTGGCCATGGTGTCAAATTTTTGCAAACGAGATATCGACAAAAAGCTAGTTTCAAGCACTTTGTAGTGGTGTAGACTATTTTTTCAGATTTTGTCATCTACACACAAATTTGGGAGTTAATTTTCATCATGGAGGCATATGTGAACATTGGTTTGTGCATGCACTCATTTTTGTTTTCATGCACTAGGTTTACACTTTCTCTTTAGTTTATGCATGTTCTTCTTTTACAATCATGGGGTATTGTAATAAATGAACTGATATAAAGTTCCATCAAGGGGATTCTTGCATAATAAATTGATTAGAGTGTAGTTGCATTGCATGCACTTTGATCTCATCTTCATATTGATGACAACTCACATGAGTTGTATCTGGATTTTGTTGTTTCTTTTGGCCTCATCTTGCTCATAGTTGGACACATTTTGGTTCGCATTGGTTCACACTTCAGATTGAGAGCCTATGGTCATTGATCCACATTGGGTCACATCCATCTCAGTTTGAGGCCCATTTATTTTATGGGTAATGTTCCAAAGTATTTATGGTACTTGTTCCCATGGAGTAGTTTTAGTCACAATTTGGAATCGGCATCGAGATACATAGCTTCCATATTCTATCATCATATCATTCCCTCTTATGGGGGGCATCTTTTTCATCTCCTATTGCTTCATAGATTCTATGGTTGATCTAGTATGTGAGTTTTCTAGTGTTCCTTGGCATCGGGTCTACTATTGCATTATTATGATTCCACTATGGTTTCTTGTAAATATAGGTATATTTCCTTGCTTGCCGAATTAAGGATTCTAGTGATACTCCATCAAAGTTCTTCTAGTGCTTCTTTGCAGTAGGTCATCTCATTGAGGGGGGGGTTTCCCACTGTGTTTTATCCTCTTTCTCTTTCCTTGCATTTGTAAATGAGTACCTAATCAAGACCTGTTTTAAGATCTTCAATTATGAGTAATTGCTCATAGAAGGTTTTATGGACTAATGGTGCATTCAAAGGTGGAGGGTCCAAGAATAAGACTATCCAACCTTGCAACAAGAGTAAACACAATAGAAACACAAAAAACTAGAATGACAATCCAACATGAATATATAGATAATATTCAATTATTCATAGGCAACATGCCATACCTTTTGGCTTATAGATTATAGAATGATATTATGCTAAGCTAAGAAATACAATGTAGGTCAAAGTCCTTATCATCCTACTTTAGTATCACTCTATCCTACTATCATCATTGCTATCCAATGCAACTACACAATGCATATATATATATAAATTCCAAGCTTGAAAAGGAGTTTGCATCAACCTCAAGAGGTCCCAAAACCCAAAAGTTGATGAAACTTGTGAAAGTCAACCAAAACATATGATTTTCCTTTTATCCTTGGACAAACATGATGCAAATCAAAACAAGGGTTCCTCAATGAATTTTCATCCTTATGGAATGGTTTCCTAAGCTATGCAAGTCACGAAATAGGTCCACACACTTGAAAAGCCAAGAATAGTTAGTGAATGCCCTCTATCCAATTACAACTGATATTCTGTTAGCCATATCCTTGTACTAGGATATCCAAAACACTTGAATTCTAGATATGATTTAGATGTTGCAATGAAGATCATATATCCTTCTTCATGAGCTCTGATATTATAATGCAACATAATGTGGTATGAAATACTAAGATTGGGTTCTAATAGTTAACTACTGAAATGCAAGAAAACATGAATGTAAACATTTTTGGTTGATGCAAGATTTCTTGAAACCTAGGATGCTCCTACATCAGACACTTGAGGTTGAAGAAAATTGTGCCTCTCACTTTCTTGGGGATAAAGGAAAACAAATGTGGTCGACCTCATTCTAAGAAATATATAATGAATCTCCATTTAGTATTCCTTTCCATCTAATTAGATATTCCTTATATTGCCTTCTTATTGTACTATGTCTAACTCTGATGTCTAAAATTTCCTTAATTTCCTTTGGATGATGTGTTATCTGGTCTAGGAAACCAACTTCTTTGTCCTCTAGTGACTCTCCTTCATGATAATGGTACAGATCTACATTGTTGTATATAGTTGATATGCCAAATTCCTCTGGTAGTTCCACTTCATATGCATTTCTATAATCAAACTTCCTGATGATCTTACAAGGCCCAATCTTCTTCATCTTCAACTTATTATATGTCCCAACTGGAAATCTCTCTTTTCTCAAAATACCATTATTTCCTCTCCTACTACAAACTCCTTATTTCTCTTCTTATTTTCTTTCTCCTTGTAGGTATTGTTCATCTTCTCTAGATACTCCTTAACTTGAGTATTCATTGTTTCCATGAATCCTACAAATTATTTTACCTCCACACTCCTTTTATTCTCCATACTGATATCTCTTAATTTTGCTACTCCTATGGGTTGCTTTCCTGTCACAATTTTAAATGGTGTCTTACCTATGCTCTAGTTTACTGAATTGTTGAATACAAATTCTACTTGTGGTAGTATTAAGTCCCAATTTCCTACTTTACCTTCATTCAAACACCTCAAAAATTTCCCCAAACTCCTATTTACCACTTCTTTTTGTCCATCTCTCTATGGGTGAAATGTTGAACTATACTTCAAATTATTCTTCATCTTCTTCCATAATGTTTTCTAGAAATATCCAATGAGTCTAATGTCTTTTTCTAATACTATACTCTTTGGTAGTCCATGTAATCTCACAATCTCCTTTAAAAATAGGTATGTAACATGTACTACATCATTTGTTTTCTTACAAGGTATGAAATGTACCATCTTAGAAAATCTATCCACAACCACAAATATAGAGTCAAATCCTCTAGGTTTCTTAAGTAATCCTAACACAAAATCCATGCTAATGTCTTCCCATGGTCTCTCTAGTACTATCAATGGTGTGTACATTCCAATGTTATAACTATTTCCTTTTTCAACTTGACAAATCCTGCAACTTTGAACATATTTCTTGACATCCTTATACAACTGTGGCCAAAAATAGTTCATACTCACTAATGCTACAGTCTTATCAATTCCAAAATGTCCTACTAATCCTCCACAATTCCTTTCCTTGATCAAATTCTCTCTCATTGAACTTCTGGGGATATATAATTGGTTGTTCTTGAATAACATACCTTCCTGAATGAAATAACCCAACCATTTACTTCTATCTACCTCTACAGGTTCCTTGCAAGCCTTTCATGCCTCTACAAAATCAATGCGATCCTCATACATATGCTTCAATTCTTCAAAACCTAATACTTCAATTCTCATCTTTGTCAAAAAACTTCATGCATTTGCAACCTTATTTGACTTTCCACTCTTGTGCTTCAATGCAAATGTGTAACTTTCAAAGAACTCTACCCATCTCATATGTCTCTGGTTCAACTTCCCTTGACTATTCAAATTTTGTAAAGCTTGGTGATCCATATACAACAAAAATTCCTTAGGTGAAAATTATTTTCTCCACTTCTTCAAGGCTTGTATGATTGCATATAATTCCTTATCATAAACTAAATATCTTCTTCTAGCATCATTCAATTTTTCACTGAAGTAGTCTACCGGTCTCCCTTCCTAGATTAACACAGTTCCTATTACACTTCCACTAGCATCACAATCTACTTGGAATATCTTATCAAATTCTATAAATGCTAGCACAAGTTGTTCTATCACCTTTTGCTTCAGCAAATTAAAATTGTTTTGTGCTCCTGACGTCTACTTGAATTTCTTTCAATCACCCCTCATTTTCTTTGTCATAGGTGTGCGAATACCACTAAAATTTCTGATGAATTTCTAGTAAAAAGTTTCTTGTCCACATAATGATCTTACTTCTCCAACATTCACAGGTGTAGGCAATTCAACTATTGCTCTAACCTTCTTAGGATCCAACTTCAATCCTTTTGTAGATATTACAAACCCCAAATATACTAGTTCTTCCTTCATGAAACTACACTCCTTTGATGTTTATCAACAACTTCTCTTCCCTTAGTCTTTGTAATACTTGTCTAATGTGCTCCAAGTTTTCTTCCTTAGTCTTACTAAAAATTAGAATATCATCCAAGTAAACAATGAAAAACTTTCCCAAGAATTTCTTGAAGACTTCATTCATCATCCTCATAAATGTACTAGGTGCATTAGTTAGTCCAAATGACATGACCAACCAATCATACAATCCCTCATTTGATGTGAAGTGATCAACTATCGAACAATGGAGAATCTGGCCAGACGCTGGTAATCCATCGCTGGTCCATGCCAGTCAGTTCTCATCTATCATTCTCTATTGGTGTCATCTGATGTGTATATTTGTTTAGAAAACTAGCTCCTAGAATAAGATCTATATGATGATTGATACTCTAGATTGGTGGTAATCCATTAGGTACATTCTTTGATACAAGATCTTGGTACTCTATCAATATTTTAGTGACTTACTTCTTTGATGATTCTTATCCTCTTGTGGTGATTCACTCAGCATTTTGGGATTTTCACTTCCTTGGAATCAAAGAAAAACACATGTTTTCATGTCGCAATCTATCCAAAAATTTCCTTCTATCTACCAAATTAACTCTAGTGGTACCATATACTTCACTTTCAAGTTCATCTTCCAAAGGTGTCAAGGTGATTCTCTTTCCATCAGACGTTATGGTTTAGGTATTCTTTCTCCTATCATGTATATATTTCTTATCACACTACCAAGGTCTACCCAACAACATATCACATACATATATCAACATAATATCACACAGTACTTCATCATGATATGATCCTATATGAAATTTCACTAGACATTGATCACTTATTAGTATCTTGTGCTCATCTTGAATCCAAGCTATCCTATAAGGCTTTAGATGTTTTCTCCTTTCCAAATTCAACTTTGTCACCATTTCCTCATAAAATAGGTTATCCATACTATCACTATCAATGATAACTTTGAAACACTTACCTCCTACTTTGCATCTAGTCCAAAAAAATCCTTTCCTCTATGGTGCTTCCTTAGGTACTTCTTTCTTCTAGATCAATGCTCTCATGAATAATGATTCCCCCTTCTTCGGACTTCTTCTAAAACTCAGTTATTCCATTGGTTCTTCCTCCACATTTCCAGCTCTTACATGATTTTTAATCTTCTTACTTTCTTGGTGACACTCAAATGCTCTATGTCCCTCTCCCTCACACTTAAAATAGATTCCTCTAAAATTTCTCTTGTCATATCCCTTTTCATCTCTATTGTATCCATCATTTTGGTAAGAATCATAGCCTCCTTTTTTGTGGCATTAAGAATTTCTATTATCTCTCCCTTTATGGTATGAATCTTTATCCTTGTTTTGATCCACATATGGTTTTTCTACTTTGGGATGTGACCTTCCTTTCTAAAACCTACCTCCTCTTCCTCTCTACCTCTATTCATGTCTTTTGTTTAGCTTGTCCTCAACCTTTAATGCAAACTAATATGCTTCCTCTACTGAATTCATCCTTAGAAGACTTAACCCTTCTTGAATGTTCATCCTTAGCCCGTTGATATATTTTTCCACATTATCCTTGCTTGCTTCACTATGTCTAGTCCTGATGTTGATCTTATGAAATTCCTTAGTGTATTCTTTCACAGTATTTTCCTTCTATCTCAGGTCTTGAAATCTCTTCAACAACTCCAACTCATATTCTGCAAGTATAAACTAGTTCTTCAATTTTGTCACCATTCCATCCAATTTCACAATCTTCTCTTTACCTTTTCTATTTCTCTCCAATTGAACTTCCTTCCACCATATTGCAACATGTCCTTTCAATTTAGTGTTTGAAAATATCACTCTCTCTGTATCTTCAATTTCTTCATATTCAAAGTATTCTTCCATATCATTTATCCATTCAACCAAATCCTTAGTGTTTAGGTTATGACTATAGTTTTAAATCTCCATTCTAGGTCACTTTCCTATTTTTGAAATAGCCTTCAACATCTTCATCTAATCTGATCCTTCCTCTTCTAAGTTTTCTTTGGTTAGCTCTATAGCTTGAACTTCATTATTAGGTCTAGGGTTTAAGAATTTTCTTTTGTCTTCTTCTATAGCATCCAATCTCACTTTCATTGTTTGCATCATTTCCATCATCTCATCCACCTTTCTAGCAACATTAACAATAGTCTAAATTATCCTTTGTGACATGTCTTCCTAGGATCTGGTGCAACTCCCTCAAGTCATCAATTTAGCTACAAGGTTGCAATTGCCTCACAATCGGTGATCTATTGACAAATAAAGTTAGTGATCTATCCACACACAGATCTTATGGAATACCTTGCTCAATTTTACTCTCCTCTCCCAAGTTGCACAACTCAGTCTAATACCACTTGGTGTAGTCAAGGGTGAAGGTTGTAGGAATAGGACTGTCCAACCTTGCAACAAGAGAAAACAAAATGAAAACACAAAGAACTAGAATAAAAGTCCCACATGAATATATTGATAATGATCAATTATTCA